>MU377163.1:0-47372 GCA_022495195.1 Xylaria digitata
TTAAGAAATTATTTATAGCGTACATTATTTTGTTTTTAAAAAAGTTAAATTTATATTTAACTCGCTTAAAAAATTAGCTAAAAAATAAACAACATCATTATTAAATTTATTTTGTAATTAATTATAAATTTAATAGTATTAATTATTTTTTTATACAACTGTTTTTTATAAAGTTATAATTTACGCATAAACGTTTTTATATAAATTAAAAAGTAGTTTAAACGCTTTTATAGTTTAAATGCTTATAAAATACGTTATATTAAATTTATATTAAGTTAATATTGTTTTATTTTAATATAATTAAAAATTTACTATAAATATTTAATATTTTATATTATTTACTTTAGTACTTTTTAATACTTTAGTATTATTAAACTAGTATTTAGTACTACTAAGTACTAAATTAGTTTAGTATTTGCTAGTACTAATACTAAGCTAGTTTAGTACTTGGTAGTACTAATACTAGCTTAGTATTTGAAAATCAGTACTAATACTAATACTAAACTAGTAGTACTAAAGCTTAGTCCTAATACTAGATACTAAATTGCCAACCCTGCCCTTGACTACTAATTTTTAAGGGTCTACCTACCGCATGAGACCACCCCAGACGTGCTACGTCATACCCACCCCCAGTGCCATCACAGTGCGCAGTCGGCATTACGCGCTGTGACAATTCTTGCATAGGTACTTGTTTAGAATCCATGACTTCTAGTACTTAGGTACATTGCCGAGATGACTTGCTGCTACAGTGATTACGTAGGTTAGGGAGCCCATCGTCATCCTGTTGGATCGGAAAATTGTCACCACATCTACGGCATACACTAGCATTCTGTATCACAAATATGTGTCTAAGACATCATTCAACGCCGTTTCGTGCAAATACATTGGTAGGCAGCGTCCCTATTTCATACCGAACCTAAGCGCGACCCTGCCGCATCTCCGTCCTCATCTATTGGTCATTGCTAGACATTGTGTATACTGATCCCGTGCTCCTTATGCAAGTTCCCTTGGCCTTATCGGTGATACTATACCTAGGTAGTACTATATGTAGTAGTCGATGATCAGGGCCAGGACGTAGCGTCAGAGCTCACACGAAGGTGCCTATATATCCATAAGAAGAGCAGGTTATTTGTACTATAGACTAGATAGTTTGTGATTCCGACCGTTACATGAAATCACCGCCATTTTCCCATGTGAAATATTAATATCTTACAGTAATAGGCATCCGTAGTCAAAAGTACGAGGGCTGAGTTATCCCCTGACTTATCCCCTGACTTATCCCTTGACTTATCCATCATCATCGGGGGCAGTAGTCCGACCTGGCCAATGAGAAGTCAGCCCAGCACCCAAATAAGACATCCCAAACCCACCAGAATTAAAAATAAGCTTTTAACAGCCACATTAGGATTGCGTCTAAAATCTTAGTATGCTAGATTTTGCATATCAGACAGTTTAGATGTGTGGGAAAAGGGAAATATCCCAATTGATTTCATTCATATGACAAGGAGCTTACCAGGCGGGTCAAAGTCCGAGACCGTCCAATACGCCGTACACGCGGAACGCAGCCTCAAATTGTAGTGAAATTAGCTGAAGCTACGCCGCCGAGATGACGAGTGAGGAAGGGGTTAGGCACCAGATACCAAATCCTAGCGAGGTCGTATATATATATATATATATATATAGAGAGAGAGAGAGAGAGAGAGAGAGAGAGAGAGACAGAGATGGTTGATCCAAAGTGTATCTATCCCTAGCTCATTCAAAAACAGTATTCTCACAGCAAACAATCCTTACTGCCATGTTCTTTCATCACCTAGCTCCTTTAGGGGCTTCCCTCATCTTCGGCAATGTGGCTCTCGCTGCTCGTGATGGACTCTGCCCCCCTCTAGGACCGGTCATGCCGGCTCCTCTAAACCCTTCGAGGCACGATTCCGTAAAATCTGCAATCCAAGTCGTCACAGATCGGTTCCAGAACCTTACGGCCACATTCAATACGACTGGACTATCAGTTGCGGTACAATCTGTCCATGAGACGAGTCCAATGCTCGAACTTCATCACACACCACCGATCCGTGATAATACCAGCACGACGGCCATCGACTCGGGGACAATCTACCGGATAGGAAGCATATCAAAAATCTTTGCTGTCCTCTCCATATTGACACAAGGGCAGATGAAACTAGAAGATCCAATCACAAAATATCTCCCTGAATTACTTCAGCTGAAGAGTGAGGCAGTGCCAGTCGCAAATGATATAACAGCGGTAGACTGGGACCAGGTTACAGTCGGTTCTCTAGCAGCCCATATGAGCGGCATCGGGGCAGACCGTATGCACAATGCTCCCTCCATCTCTGCAGTATCTAGGCTAACACTAAACAGTCGCCTACGACTTGGCTAGCTTTCCTGCGGATTTCACCCAAGTCGGTCTTCCGAAACTGACAAACTCCTCTAAGACCGGATGCGCGGGTGTTTTCGGCCTCCCGCCATGCACTCGTGCAGAATTCTTCCGAGACTTTGGAAAGCGTCATCCCGTTTACGCGCCTTGGACAAACCCTGTCTACTCGAACGCAGCTAGCTCAATCCTGGGTTTCGCGATCGAGTCTGCGACTAACATGAGCTACGATGCGTACGTTCAACAGGCCATACTCGGGCCCTTAGGCATGACCAACACGACGATATTCGACGCGCCGAAACATAGATCCTGGGGCTTCATCCCGAAGGACGATATTTGGTTCGGAAGTAGCCTAGGGTATGAAGACATGTAAGTCATACCGAGCAATCCAGCGCACGACCAAAGCTAATAATACCGAGTGCTGGTGGTTTCTACTCCAACACAAAAGATATACTGTCATTCGGCGTCGGCATCCTCCAGAATCGTATACTAGATCCCCTCACGACGCGCAAGTGGATGAAGCCGGTGACATCCACCTCATCGCCAGGCTTGATGCTCGGCGGGCCGTGGGAAATCCTCCGCTCGGACACCGTCACGAAAGACGGGCGGCTCATCGAATACTACACGAAGTCCGGGAACCTAGGCTCATACAATAACGTAATCTGTCTGATCCCAGATTACGACCTCGTCATCACGATCCTATCCGGCGGAGGCGAGTCTTCGGCCGACACTGTCGACATCGCCTTGACCAACATAGTGACGGCCTTGCTGCCCGCCATCGAAGATGCGAGCAAGACACAAGGAGAATCCAACTTCGCCGGCACATACTCCAACTCGACGACCAACTCAAGCATCACGCTCTCGCTCGACGACGGACCGGGCTTCTCGGTGTCGAACTGGACCGTCCGCGGCGTTGATATAATCAAGAACTACGGCGCGCTGTCGGGTAGCCCGACCGACCTCCCCGTTCGCGTGCGATTATACCCGACAAATCTGGCATCCGGGCGCCAGACCGCATGGCGCGCATACTTCGACGTCGGCACGGCCGAGCAGCTAGCGGAAGGCGACGCGGCAAGATTCTGGCCCAAGGGGACTTGTCATACCTGGGCTTCTATGGACAGGCTTGTGTACGGCTTCAAGTCTATCGATGAGTTCATCTTTAGCACAAGCAAAGGCAAAGCGGATAGTTTGAATTTGCCTGCCTTTGACGTGCGATTGCAAAGAGAATCATAAGCCTGCAGGCTTGTGTTATGTTGGGTGTGGCTTACATACCTCTGAAACGAATAGCCCGACTTCCGTACATTGGGAGATAGGCCATTCTCTACAATTCATTACTTACTTAATTCACTGAAAAAAGAAATAATGGAAAATCAATAATTTATTCTGTTAACGCGATGGGGCAAAGAATCCCTCGCTTCTTAGTTGGCAATTTTGCGAGATAGGTAGTTACCTCATAGCAGGGTTGCAAATTAGTCGTACTAAAACACGATTTTAATACCTTGTAGTACTAGTATAGTATTTAAAATAACTTTTAAACAAAAATAGCTATAAATAAATAAAATATACTATTTTAAAGCCCATTTTAAAAGGAATTTAATAATATAACCTTTATTAGTTAAAAGTAGGTTTTCAATTAATAATTGCTAATTAGTACTAAAAGTAATAAATTAATATTTATTACGTTTAAAAAGTCTTTTAAGGTTAAGTACAATATAATATATATTTTATATAATAAGTCTTATATAAAACTAAAGCTTATAAAAACAAAAAATAATATGCAAAGCACACTTAAATAAATTATAATAATATAAACAAACAAAATTAAAAAAAGCATACTCTAATTAATAGTTTAGTTAATAATGCACTTAAATTATAATAATTATTTTTTTTTTTTATAATAAGTTATTTTAACCTAAGTATAAAGCCAAATGTTATTATAAGTAGTACTAATATAATTAAAAATAAAATTATAATAAAATATAATATAAAATTAAAAGCTAAAAATTAATTAAAATTAATAAAAAATAGGTATAAATAATAAAAAAACTAGTATAAACAATAAAAATTTTTAGCTAATAAAAAAATTTTGTGCATTTTAAATAATTTTTAAATACTTAAGCTTATAATAACGCGTTGCTTTAAACGCAAATTATTTAGCAAGCTAATTCGAAAACAAAATATATAGCTTATTATATTTTTTTTTTTTTTAGCTACTGCTAGCATTTTTTATTAGTTTTAGCTTTAATTGCTGCCGATTACGCTCTTATTTTAATTATTTTTAAACTTTATTTATTTATTTTTTTTATTTAAATTACTGCTTTTATTGTTTATTATTTTCTTATTATGCTTTTTTGTTGTTAGCATTGTTAAATTTGCTAAACGCATTAACATAAGTTTAGCCGCCGTAAAAAGCTTTTTTATATAATTAGTTCTTTTATATATTGTTAATATTAAAACGTTGCAGCGTATATATTTTAGTTTTAAGCTAGCTTGCTTTTAAAAATCTTATATATATAAAAAAACAACTTTGTTTTTTTGTATTAGCTGCAATAAAAGCTATAAAACTTGTTAAGCTATAAATTGTTTTATATTATTTTTTTACGCAAATTGCTGCTTATAATCTAAATTTTTTTTATAATGCAATTTAAAGCCGTTTAAATATTAAAACTTTTTAAATAAAATAAATATATATTTTAAGCTTATTGTATTAATAATAATAACTTTGTTTTACTAGTTAAAACTAATATAAATATTAATGTTTTTTAAGCAAGTTTAAAAGCTTATTGCAAAAAAATTATAGCTGCTTAATTTTAGCTTTTTTAAAGTTTTTACTATTTTTTTACAGTTTATTAAGCTGCGTATAATATAATTAGCAAAATTAAAAATAATAAAATAGCTATATTTTTTTTTATTTTATTTATTTTATTTTGTTAACTTAAATATAATTAAAAGTATTTTTTAGCTTATAAAGCATATATAATTAAATAATACTATTTAATATGTTTGTTTATTTTTTTTATTGCTGCTAGCGCTATTAATAATTATTATAATTCTTATTTTATGTTATAAACCAACAGAAAGACGGCCTAAAAAGAAGACCTAGCGCAGTTATAGACCAAATAAAGAGCTAAACCAGGAAACAAGCTACAGCTAATTATAAGCGCAAAAGTCATGTAATAGATAGTTAAAATAAGTTTTTATTTATTGCTATTTAAAATAGTTAGAATAGGTTTCTATTTATTGCTATTTAAAATAGTTAAAATAGGTTTTTATTTATTGCTATTTAAAATAGTTAAAATAAGTTTTTATTTATTGTTATTTAAAAAATATGTAAAAGAAAAAAATATTATAAAAACTTAAAAAGTTTTTTTTATAATTAGCATTAATTTTTTTTTATTTTATTGTTTAATTTAAGCTTATAATTTTTTTTATATTACATTTTATTAAATGTTACCTTTTTTTAATTATATAAACTAAATAATAATTTATATTTATAAATAAATTAGCTTATATAAAAAGCTTACCTGTATTAAAAATAAAATCTGTTTGTTATATTTTAAACAGTTAATTTTTTTAAGTATTATATAACATTATATAAAAATGCAAAACAAATAGCAAAACTTATAAATTTAACTTTAAAAGCAGTAACTTTTGTTTTAAATTAGTTACAAACAAAAATTAACTAATTTAAATTAACAAATTAACATTTTAATAAACAAATTATTAATATATAATATATAAACTAGCAACTTAAAAATTAATTTAGTAATGCACTTAAAATTAAGCAGCATAAACCTAACAAACTAAACAAGTTTAAAAAATTTTAAAAATACTTTAAAAGATTTTTAATTTAGGTTAAAGCTTATATAAGGCATTATAAAAAAAATTTTTAAAATAAAAAAAAAAAAGTTTTTTGTGCAGCAAAATTTTTAGCAAAAAGTACGCTAAAATAGTTTAAGCTACAAATAAAAAAGTATATAAAAACAAAAAAAAACGATTAAAGCGTTAAAACTAAAAATGTGTTTAAAAATATAAATAAATTTGCTAAAGTTTTAATAAATATATACAAAAATCCAAAAAAAAAACAGCAAACTAAATAGCAGCTGCTAAAAATTAAATAAATTAAACTAGCATATAAATATGCAGCAAAGTTTTACAAACTAGTATTATAAACCTTATAAAACAACAACAATATTTTAATAGCAATTTTTTGCAAAAAATTAAAAAATTTAGTTTAAAATAAACTTTATAAAAATAATTAACTAAAAAATTTTAAAAAGTATATAGCTAAAACAATTAAAATTAATAATTAATTGTTTAAAAAATAATAATAAAAAAAAAAGCAAAAATTAAATTTTATAGCTAATATAAAACAAACTTAAAAAATATAAACAACAGTAATAAAAATATATTTAAAACTAATAAAATTTAAAGTTATAATTATTATAAAGCTTTTAAAAAAAAAACAAAAACAAATTAAATGTTTTAACTGCAAATAAAGCAAATATTATATAAAAAAATATAAAAAGCTTAAACGTTTATAAAATAAAAAATATTTTAAGTTAACACAAATATTAATAATAAAAATTTAAATAAAATAAATTATTAAGCAATAACAACAAACAAAATATATTTATATATAAAAAGATTTATATATATATAAAACATAAAATGCTTTTGTTAAAAAAATATTAACAACTACTATATTTATATAAATAAATAAATAACAAAAAAAAAAAAAAAGTATAAAATTATAACTTTTATTTATAAAATTATAAATATTAATAACGATTTTACAAATAATAATTAGCTAAAAAGTAAACAATGTTTAATAAAAAAAAATTGTAAATATAAGTAGTATAACTATTAAAATAATTTAAAATAGCTTAAAAATGCTATAGCAAAATTAATTTAATAAAAAAATACGTGTTATTAAACTATTAAAAATAACTAAATAAAACAAAAACAAGATTTTAAAACTATTTATAAAGTGCTATAAAAAGAATTAACAGGTATACGTTAGCTAAAATTAATAAAAATTTAAAAAATAAAAAAATTAAAACTATTAATAAAAGCAAAAACCAATATTATTAACAATTTAAAAACAATTATATAACTTATAGCAATAAGTTATTAATATAATAAAATAATAATGCTAAATAAAAATTAGCTGTTGCTAAAATATAAAATATATTAATATTATACTTATATAGTAAACAAAATATAAAACTAATAGTTTTTATAACAAATTAACAAAAACTTAATAAAAAAACTATATAAAATTAATAAAGTTAAACATTTGTTATTTAAATATTAAAATTTAAATAAATATGCTATTTTTAAAAAAAATTTAAAACAAACTTAAAAATGCATTAGTTATAAAAAAAAACTAAAATTATGTACTTATAACCAGTGTTAAATATGTATAATAAAAAAATCAGAAATTTATTAATTTAAATAAAAAGCTAAAGCTGAAGCTAATATATAACAACTTATTTTTAAAAAAAAAAAAAAGTTATTTTTATAAATAAAAAAAAACTTAAAACAATAAGCAGCAATATTTTTTAATATAATATTTAAAATGTTAGTTTAAAATAATAAAAATAATAAAAACAAAAGCAAAAACTAATAGCAAAAAGCCTAAAAAACAAAAAATAATAATAAGTAGTTAACATAAATTAACAACTGTTTTAATTAATTAAAAAGTTTTTATATATAGCAAACATATATATAAAAGCATAAGTATTAATAAACATAAATTATTAAAAAAAGTAAATAAAAGTTTTAGTATTTATAATAATAATATAATTAAACAAAAAACTACAAAACTTTTTTTTAATATTTATAATTATAAAAAAAAGCTTATGCTTAATATTATTAATATATATAGTTTTAATGCAATTTTAAAAATACTTTAGTTAAAAAAAAGCAATTTTAAAATAAATTAAAACAACAGCTAACTTTAATAAAATATGTTAAAAAAAAATTTAGTTTTTAATAAGCTAAAAAAAGCGTTAAACAAATTTAAAAAAAGTATAACAATATATTTAGTAGTTAAAAAACTAAAAGCAAAACAAAAAAATAATATATTAAAAAAATATGCAAAGTTTGTTAACTTGTTTAAACAACTAAAAAAAACAAAATTATTAAAATATAACAAATAAAATTATTATATACTTTTAAAAAAAAAACAATATTTAAAACATTTTTTAATATATAAAATAAATTAAAATTAGCTAAAAAAGCTAAACTAATATTTAAAAAAAAATTTAAAAAAAAGATTTATTTAACTATTATAATTTTTAGCAAAATATTTAATTTTATAAATATTAAAAAAAACAAAAAAAAATAAAAAACTAAAATAAAAATTAATAGTTAATTATTGCTACAAAAACTTTATAACGCAAAAATTTGTAAAATTAATTTTATAAAGCAAAATAATTTATAGCGTTAAATTTATTAAACGCTTATTATTAAATATAAATAGCTAAAAAAAAAAAATAAAAAACAGCATTTAAAACACTTTATAAACTATATAAGTATTAAATAATGCTATTTAGGCTTATTAATACATTAACAAGTTTTTAAAAAATGATTATAAATATATTATAAAACTATTTAAATTAAATTATAATAGTTTATTTAAATAATATTCTAATTTATTTAAAAACATATAAAAAAAATATTTAAAGCATTATGAAATGCTAAATTAAAAGTTTATTTAAATAAAAGTAAGTTTTATACGTAAAAAATAGATTTTTTAAAATTTATTATAACTTTAAGCAAAATAAAAATTTAAAAATTTAAAATTAAAGCAGTAAAAAAATAGCTTATATTAAACAATATTAAAAATATAAAATTGTTTATAAAATTTATTAACTATGTATAACCTTTAGTTATAAAATTTAAAAAATATATAGCATTATTTATAAACTTTATAAAAAAAAATATAATGTTTTAATAAAAAGCAAAAAAGCAAAAAATGTTTAAACAAATTAAAAAAGTAATTTTTATAAAATTAATAATATAATTACTAAATTTAAATAAAGAATTTAAAATCAAAATTAATATATACAATATAATAATAAGCAAACAATTAAAACAACAAAATAAAAACAAAAAACTATATTTAGTAGCATTTTTTTTAAAAAAATTCTTAAAACTAGCAATAAACTATTAAATACTAAATAAAAAACTTATAGCTATAGTTCAAATATTTAAAAAATAAAAACATTATTTAAATAAAACTTTAATATTAATCAAGGTTTTTTTAAATTATAAAAACCTAATTTTGTTTATAATAACTAAGGTTTTAAACAAACAACAAGTTAAATAAACAAAATTTTTGTTATAATTTAATTTTAAAATTATTTATATTAACAGCAAAAAAAATTAAAAAGCAGATATTCTAAGCCAAAAAAACAAATATAAAGCAAACTAACCAAAAAAAAGTTAAATACTATTTTAAAAAAGGCTTAAAAAAACTTTTGTTTTAGCACTAGCATATATAAAGCAGTTATTTAATAAACTATAAACAAAATAAATTAAAAAAGCAGCACTGTATTTAGTACTAAATGCAATACCAAGCCTAATTAACAAAAATAAATAGCCTAAATATAAAACAAAAATAGTAATACTTAATAATTTATAAAAAAAATTTGTTTAGCATTTTTATAAAACTTATAAAAAATTTAAATATAACTTTATAATATAAAATCAAAATTAAATTTTTAAAACAGTATGCAAAAAGTGTAACCTTTATAAAAAAGCAAAAATAGCAAAATATAAGCTTTATAAACTATTACAACTTATTAAAATATTTAATAAAATATAAAAAGTTATATTATTTGATTTTATTGTTAAGCTATTAAAATTAAAAAAACTAATAACAAAAATTAAATACGATTTAATTTTAATTATTATAAACAAACTTATAAAATATAAGCATTTTGTATTATATAAGAAATTAAGTACAACAAAAAAACTTGCGTATATAATAATGCAGCATGTTTTTAATAAATATAGCATTTTAAAAAAAGCTATTATAAATAAAAGCATTACTATAGCTTTTAAGTATTAGTAATTATTAATAAAAGCTTTAAAAATTAAGCATTAGCTATTTATAGCTTATTATTTATAAACAAATAAATAAACTAAGAAATTAAACTAAATATTAAAACAATACTTAAAATATTATTTTAATAAACAATAAAATAATTAAATTAAATTATTATTTTTAGCAAAATTTGTATATAACAGTTTAAGCAACAAAAACATAAAAATGTTATTATTTAAAATAAATTATAAGTTTAATTTAAAAAACAATTAAACACAAATTTTAAAAGCAACGGCGCTAATAGCAAAAAAACAAGCAAACAAGTTTATTAAAATATAATAAAGATTTAAAAACGATTTAACATTTATTTAGCAACGTATAAAAGCATATTATAATAAATTAAAGTTATTAAAACTAACTTTAAAAAAATAAAATAAAATATATTTTTTAAAAAAAAACATTAAAACTAAACAACTTAGTAACAAACTAAATTTTAAACAAATTAAACTATTTAAAATTAAAAAAGTTATTTTAAAAACTAATTATTAATTATTATTACTTTATAAAATAAAAATATATTTAATTTTTTATATTTTATTATTAAAAAAAGCATTAAACAATATTATATTAAAAACAACTATTAAAATAAAAAAAAACTAAGCAAAATATAAAGTAAAAAAAGTATTAAACTTATATTAAAAAAAACGTATTATAAAGTATTTAATTAAATAAATAAAATATTTATACGCAAAAAATATTTAGAAACTTAAAAAGCATTTGCAATATGCAATATAAGCAGTTATAACGTTTTATTAACAGCACTTTAATTAATTAAAGCTAAAAAAGCAAAATTAATTTTTTAAACAAAAAAAAAGTTAAATATGTTTTAGTTAAAAGTAAACAAAATAATTATAAAAGCAATAGTTTTATTAACTTAATAACTTTTTTTTTTATGCTTGCGCTTTTTAAAAAATTTAAACTTTTTTAAATTTATAATATTATAAGCTATAGCTTTTATTATTTTATTATACTACATTTTTTTTTGTTTATAAAAATAATATATATAAGCAAGCGCTAATTTAGCAGCTTTTTTAAAAATTTCTAGTTTTTTTTTTAGCAATTTATATTATGCAGCAATTTTATTAAACTGTTTAGTAAACAAATTTTTAGCATTATATTAAAAGCAAACATTGCAAATATAAATAAAACAATAACTTAATTTAAATTTAATAAATAAGTATTTAAATTTATGTTATTAGCAATAAAAGCATAAAAAAAATATAGTAATTAAAGTATAAAAAATAACAGCAGAAAAAAAAAATTGCGTTTTACAAGTTTTTTATTAAACAATAGTTTTTTATAACATTTTTTTATATAATTAGCTATAATAAAAAATAAAACAAAAAAAAAGAAATTATGTAAAAAGTATAAATATTTATTATTTATTATTAAAAACAATAATTTTAAAAAAAAAAAAATAGTATTATAAACTAATAAAAAAACGGCTTAAAAAAAAAACTTAGCGCAATTATAAACCAAATAAAAAGCTAAACCAAAAAACAAGCTATAGCTAATTATAAGCGTAAAAGTTATATAATAAATAATTAAAATAAGTTTTTATTTATTGCTATTTAAAATAGTTAAAATAAGTTTTTATTTATTATTATTTAAAATAGTTAAAATAGGTTTTTATTTATTGTTATTTAAAATAGTTAAAATAGGTTTTTATTTATTACTATTTAAAAAATATATAAAAAAAAAAAATATTATAAAAACTTAAAAAGTTCTTTTTATAATTAATATTAATTTTTTTTTACTTTACTATTTAATTTAAGCTTATAGTTTAGTTTTTAGAATATATTATAAAGGAGTTAACCTTTTAACAACTATTAAACCTACTTTTGCACAATTTTCTTTGTGTTATATTTTACCAAGTGTTACCCCCCTTTAGTTATATAAACTAAACAATAATCCACACTTATAAATAAACTAGCCTATGTAAAAGGCTCACCTATACTAGAAATAAGATTTGTTTGTTATATTTTATATTTAAAGCTAACTTGCTTAAATTATAAAACAATATACTTAGTATTATTAAATAATTATATTGTATTTTTAGCTTTTAAATATTAATTATATTGCTTAATATTTAGCAATAAAACAATTTGCTAAAAAAATTAAAAATTTTATTAAAACTAATATTAATAACGCGTTTTAAAACGCTTACAATAATAAATTAAAATATAATAATATATTTAAATTTAATACTAAATAAAATTAAGTTTAGTTAATATATAGTTTATTAATAAAGCATAAACATTTTTAAAATTTAAAGCAGTAAATTTAATTTTTATTATACTAAAATTTTAGGTTTTATTAACGTTTTTTAAAACTAATATTTTAAAAGTTTGTTAAAAATTAATTAATTTAGCTTTAAAATTTTTTTATACTAAAAACGCTAGCTTAAATAGCTTTAATTTTTATTATTTTTTTTTTATAACTTTATTATTTTTTAAATTTTTTAATAAATATAAAAGCAGTAATATTAATAGCTAATACTTATTAATTATATTTATTTAGCTAGCTTTTTTATTTAACCTTATAATATAATTTATTTTAATATATTATTTTTTTTATTATATTTTTATTTTTTATTTGTTTTTAATATTTTTTAATATAAATATAAATAAAATATTTAAAGTTTTAACTATTTAAAGTTTTAATAACTAACATATTTTATTATTAAGTAATAAATATTATTAAGTAACAAAAGTTTTAGGCATTATTTAGGTTGCAACATAAAAAAAACAACTATAATGCAATTAAATTATTTTAAATTAATCGAAATCTTTTTTATTAAACGTATTTATATTTATTATATAAGTGTGCGCATTATAACCAGTATTGCTGCATATGCTATAATAGCGCGCGCGCATAAATGCTTTTATTTAATAACTACTACTTTTACTGTTTTTTTAATTTATTTAACTATTACTTTTTTTAAAAACTTAAAAATCTGTTCTTTTAAATCGAATAAATATTTTTTTAGTTTATAATTGCTTATTTTTTATTTTTTAGCGTTTATTAAAAATATAGTTAGCTTTTTAAAGCTTAGCTACTTTATTTAGTATTAATGTTTACTTATGCAGTAAATAATATATAGTTTTTAATAACAAGTTTATAACGTTAATAATTTTGTTTAGCAAACTATTTTAATGCTTAAAGATTTAGTTTTTTAAATAAACAAACTGCGAAATAACTTTTTTAATAGTAATAAAAATCTTTAAAACCTAAACAGTAAAAAATAATTTAAGCTTTAGCAACGGTATAAAAAAAATTAGCGCAACTTTAAACTTTAAAATAACAACTTTTAAATTAAATAAAACAAAGCTAATAGCTTTAAACTTAAACGTAATATTTATAAGCGTTATTGCTTAAATATAAGCTTTAAAAAACGTAAATAAAAAGTTTTTTTTTAAAATATATGTTATATCCGTCTGCATAATATTGCTAATTTTAATATTATACGCTTTTTTTAACAAGCTAAAACATGCTACATTTAAAAGCTAAAGTTTATAAAAAAAATGCGTAAGCATTATTTTAATAAAAATATTATTTTTTTAGCAATAGTTTTTAAATTTTTTTAAATAGTAGCTTTTATAACTATTAAAAATAAAAAAACGTTTTATATTTGTTAAACGCAGTTAAATATATTTATTAAAATGTTTAATTTATTTTAAACTAAAATTATTATTAATTTAGCTGTTATATAAAACTGCAATTTGTTATTTAAATAATAAAAAGCTATTATAATACTAAAAAGCAAAATAAGTTTTTTTTTCCAAAATAATAAAAAGCAGCACTAATTAACTTTATAAATTAATTAAACAAATAATTATAAACTAATTTCGATTGCTTTATTAAGCTTGCTTAAGTTTATTTTGCTTTTTAACATTTGTTATAACTATATTAGTTATAATTATGCTTATTATAAACTTTGTTTTATTAAAATTATATATATTTTTTTTTGCAATATTTTTACGCTTAATAGTTTTTTTTACGCGTTTATAATACGTATTATATTTAGCAAAATCTTTATAAAAAATTTAGCTATAATTAATTTAATAATTTAAACGCGTTTAAAAAGCTAATATATAGTTTATAAAGCGCGTTGTTTAGCACTTTTTAACTAGTTAGCTACTTTGCTTAGCTAATAATTAGTTAACTATATTTTAAATATAATATACTTAAAAAAAAAACGCTTTTAAATTTAAATAAATTATAAACTATATAATCGTTTGTTTTTTAAAGTCGGTTAATTTCGATTTTATATTTTTGCTGCTATACTAAAGTGTAACACTAACAATTCTGCAGCAAAAAGTTTTATTAAAAACGCTATATATTTTTGCAAGCTTATAAATAAAAATATAAAAGTTGCATTTAAAAGTATAAGCAGCAGTTAATAACTTAGTTTTTTTTAACGCATGCTTTATTATTATAAGTAAAAAAAATAAAGTTTAAATAATAAAAGGTTAAAAAATCTAAAACTTTTATTACTTAATAATATTTGTTACTTAATAATAAAACATGTTATATAAAAAATATGTTATAAATTTAATTATATTAATATAAAAGTGCTAAATAATACGCTTATAATTTAACTGTTTTTAAAATTTTAAAAAGTTTAATAAACTTAAAAACTAACTTATAATTTTAAAATTTAAAGTTTTAAGTTAATAAAGCTATTAATTCTTTAGTACAAAAACTTTTAAAAATATATTTAGCGTTATAATTCTTTATATATTTTTTAATTATATTGCATTATTAATTTGTTAATTTGTTGCAAATAGTTTTTAATTTATATAACTAATTTTATATTAATAATACTTTTTTTAAAATAAAGTTATTTTTAACAAAAGGTTTAAATTTTAAAATATATTTATATAATGCTTTAAAAAGTAATTTTTTAATAATGCTATTAATAGCTACATTTATTGCAAAAAAAGCTTATAGCAATAGCTAAAGCTAATTAATTTGTTTACTATTAATAAAGCATTAAAAATAGCTTTTTATAATTTAGTTTATTTTTTTAGTTTAGCTATTAATTTAAAAATAAAACGTAATTAAAAATCTTTTTTTGATTTTAAAATAGTAATATAAATTTAATTAAAACTAATTAATAAAAATAAAATTTTTATTAAAAACTATATTTATAAAAGCTTTAAAACAACATTTTATTTTTTTATAAAATAAAACTGTTAGCTAAATAATAATAATAATAGTATTAACAAAAAATAAATATATAAATTTAATAAATTAGTTAACTATTATAAATATTATGTTAACAATAGTTTTATAATAAAATGTTTTAAATAATTTAATAATAAAATCTATAAATAGTTTTTTTATAAAGCTAATAAATATTAAAAAAGCATTTAAAGCATTATATTTTTAATAATATTTTGCTTTAAATTTAAAACAAATAGCGTATTTAGTTATATAGTTATAAATATTTGCTTTTATAATCTGCTAATAAAACTTTTGTTATAATAGTTTTAATATATAATTTTAACTAAAGTATTTAGCTATAAAATTATTATAATATAGCTTAATAAGCTAAAAATAAACTAATTTTTTAAAAAAAAATATAAGCTTTGCTTTTATATTGCAATAAAAATTTTTTAATAAACTATTAAAACTTTATAAGCTGTTTATTTAAAAGTTGCTTATATAACTAATAATATTTAAAATCTTTTTTTTAAATTTAAAAAATTAAGTTTTATAAACTTTATTAAATCTTTAAGTTTTAAAAGTTTTTATTATTTATAGCTATATACATACAGTAATATATAACTGTTTATATAAAAATAATATGTTTTGCAGCTAATTTAATAACAAAAATTTTTTTTGCAAAAGTTTTAAAAATATAATTTTTTATTTTAATATTAGCTACTTTAATTTTCTGTTTTAACAAAAAAAATAAATTAGCATTTTAAGCTTTATAAGCTATATAATTAAAATAGCATAAAAATATATCGGCTTTATTTTGCTTGCCTTTTTTATATTTAATAATAAAGTTAAAAAAAGCTAAATATATATATTATTAAACTTATTTGCTATTTAATTTAAACGTTTTTATAAAAGCTTATAAATTAATATAATTAATTAGAATTTTAACAAATAATTTATTTTTTTATAAATAGTGCTGCTAATACTTAAAACATTTTATAATAGCAAGCATTTTTTAATTAAAAACATTATATTTTATTTTTATATTGTTAAACATATAAAAATAAAACAAAACAAGTTGCTATTATTTTTAATTGTTTTTTTATAATAATATTTTTGTTAACACTATTTTAAAAAAATCGGTTTTTATTAATATTTGCTTTTTAAAATCAAAATGTATAAAAAGAATAGCTTTTTTAAATAAATTTTTTAGCTTATTAAAAGCTACATATGCTAAACTATTTAATAAAATTTAACTTTTTTTCGTTTTAGTTACGCTTTGTTTTAAATATTTAATTAATAAAGCTACAACTTAAAAATATTTTTTAATAAAGCAGCAATAAAAGTTGCAAAATTTTAAAAATTTTTATAACTTATAATAAAAACAAAAAAATAATTAGTTTTAAATAATATTAATATAGCTAAAATTTATTTTAACTTTTTTGCTAAATATAACATATTTTAAAAAGTTAAGTTTTTTTTAATAAAACTAGCATTTAAAAAGTTTGGCATATAATTTTGCTTTTTATAATTTTTAAATAACGTTTTATATATATTTTATATAAAACTTTTTATTTAATGTTATTCATAAGTTAATAACGCATTACAAGTTAATAACGCACTTTTTAGCACTTTTTATGCGCCAACTTAAATAACTTAACTATAACATATATAAATTAATTAAATTAATTGTAATCTTTTTTATTAAATGTTTTTATTTTTATTTAACAAGTTTATACATTATATTTAAGCTTATTATAAATACTACAGCGTTATTAACTTGTTTATACTTTTTTTGCTAAATAATTATTTTTAGCTTTATTATTTAATTTAACTACTTTATTGTTTTTAAATTTTTATAAAACTTAAGCGTTAACTATAATAAAAAGTTTTTTATTTTATAGTTGTTTGTTTTTAGTTTTGTAATGCTTGCTTAAAATATAGTTAGTTTTATAAAACTTTTTGTTTTTTTGTTATAAAAAAGCATTTTTATGTATTAACTTCTATATAACTTTTGCAATTAAATTAATAAAATTTAAAATTTTAATTAGCAAGCTTAAAAAATAATTTTTAATTTTAGTTTTAATAAAAGTTAATTGCTGTTTAGTTTTTAATATAATAATAAACGTTTTTAAAATTTAAAAAAAGTATTTTATTTGTTTTTTAAATATTTAATGCAAATATAATTTTATTTGCATTTAAAAGTATAATTTTAGCTGCTTTAAAACTTAATTAAATATTTTGTTTAATAAATATATATATAAATGCATGCATAAAACTTGTAAAAAAGTTCTGCTTTTTAATATAAGTTTAATAGCGCCGCATTAAACTTTTAATATGTTTATTATAACGCTGTTTTAAAATATTAAAAAAAACTAAATTAAAAAGCTAAAGCTTATATAACAAATAAACAAGCATATAAAGCGTAATAATATTGTTAAACTAGCAATATTTTTTAAATTGTATTAAATAATAGCTTTTATAACTATTTAAAATTAAAAAGCGATAACTATTTTTAAATTAGCTTTAAATATAATTATTAAAATGTTTTATTTAGCTAACGCTTATATTATTATTAGTTTAGTTATTATTTAAAAAGTTTATAATTTAGTTCGGCAGTAAAATAATATTGCAATATTAAAACGCAAAATAAATTTTGTTTAAAAAAATAATATATAGCAGCACTGTCCAACTTTGAGAATTAATAGCTTAGTTTGCAATAATTTATTTTTTATTTTTAAGCTTAGCTTATTAAAAGCGCTTACGTTTTTTAAAGCTTATAACAATTATTTTAATAGTTATTTTGCTTATTAAAAACCTTGTTTTATTAAAGTTATAAATATTTTTAATTTATATATTATATTTGTTAATTATACGTTTTATAAAGCTAAACTATTTGTAATAACTTATAAAATCTTTATTAAAAGCCTGCTAACAATTAATTTAGTAGTTATAACGCGTTTAAAAGTTAAATTGTTGTTATATAAAGTTTAAAGCTTAGTTAACGCTAATTTTTAACGCGTTACATTTATATTAAAAAATATTAGCTATTTTTTAAACATAATAAAGCTAAAGCAAAAACGTTTATATATTTAGCTTAAAAATACGTTTAACAATAATTTTTTTTTTAAACATTATTAAATTTTGCTTTGTAATGTTTATAACGTAGTAAAATATGTTACTATTAATTTTTTATTTTAATATATAGTTAAAAACATTATAAATATAAGCAAGCTTGCAGAAAAAAAGTTTAAAATTACATTTTTTAGCTTAAATCGTTAGCTACAAATTAGCTTTTTTAAATTTTTAAACTATTATATTATTATAAAATAATATATAAATAAAATAAAAAAATAAAAAGTTAATAAAAAGTGTGTTATTAATTTGTAGTGCGTTACTAACTTGTAAATAACGTTATTAAAAACATAAATATATTATTTATATATATAAAACAAAAAATATTTAAAATATTGTTAAATACTTTTTATATATAATTTTAAAAAATAGTAAAAGCATTATATAAACTTATAAGCATAACAAAAAATTTATAATAACTATATTTAATATAAAAAGCTGTTTTTTACTTATTTTTTTTTTTAACTTATATATAATAATAAGCGTTTTTAAAATTAATTTTAATAAAAACTTGTTATAAACTAACAGGAAGACGGCCTGAAAGGAAGACCTAGCGCGGTTATGGACCAAATAAAGGGCTAAACCAAAAGACAAGCTATAGCCAATTATAAGCGCAGGGGTTACATAATGAATAGTTGGAATAAGTTTTTATTTATTGCTATTTAAAATAGTTAAAATAGGTTTTTATTTATTGTTATTTAAAATAGTTAAAATAAGTTTTTATTTATTGCTATTTAAAATAATTAGAATAAGTTTTTATTTATTACTATCTAAAAAATATATAAAAAAAGAAAATACTATAAAAACGTAAAAAGTTCTTTTTGTAATTAGTATTAGTTTTTTTTTATTTTACTGTTTAATTTAAGCTTATAGTTTAGTTTTTAAAATATATTATAAAAAAGTTAATTTTTTAACAATTATTAACCTTACTTTTGCATAGTATTCTTTATAGCACATTTTATTAAGCGTTATTTTTTCTAGTTATACAAACTAAACAACAATTTATATTTATAAATAAATTTATTTATATAAAAAGCTTACTTATATTAAAAATAAAACCTGTTTATTATATTTTAAACAGTTAACTTTTTTAAGTGTTATATAATATTATATAAAAGTGCAAAACAAAATAGCAAAACTTATAAATCTGATTTTAAAAGCAGTAATTTTTGCTTTAAATTAGTTATAAATAAAAATTAACTAACTTAAATTAATAAATTAGCATTTTAACAAACAAATTATTAATATATAATATATAAACTAACAATTTAAAAATTAATTTAATAATGCACTTAAAATTAAGCAATACAAACTTAATAAACTAAACAAGTTTAAAGAATTTTAAAAACATTTTAAAAGATTTTTAACTTAGGTTAAAGCTTATATAAAGCATTATAAAAAAGATTTTTAGAATAAAAAAAAAAAAGTTCTTTGTACAGCAAAATTTTTAGCAAAAAGCGTACTAAAATAGTTTAAACTATAAATAAAAAAGTATATAAAAACAAAAAAAAACAATTAAAGCGTTAAAACTAAAAATATATTTAAAAATATAAACAGATTTGCTAAAGCTTTAACAAACATATATAAAAATCTAGAAAAAAAACAGCAAGTTAAACAGTAGCTGCTAAAAATTAAACAAACTGGACTAGCATATAAATATGTAGCAAAGTTTTGCAAACTAGTATTATAAACTTTATAAAGTAATAATAACATTTTAATAACAATCTTTTATAAAAAGCTAAAAAATTTAGTTTAAAATAAACTTTATAAAAATAATTAACTAAAAGATTTTAAAAAGTATGTAGCTAAAGCAATTAAAATCGATAATTAATTATTTAAAAAATAATAATAAAAAAAAAAATAAAAATCGAACTTTATAGCTAATACAAAACAAACTTGAAAAATATAAATAATAATAATAAATATATATTTAAAACTAATAAAACTTAAAGCTGTAATTATTATAAAGCCTTTAAAAAAAAAACAAAATTAAGTTAAATGTTTTAATTGTAAACAAAAAAAGTATTATGTAAAAAAATGCAAAAAGTTTAAACGGTTACAAAGTAAAAAACATTTTAAGCTAACGTAAGTATTTATAATAAAAATTTAAACAAAATAAATATTAAACAATAATAACAAACAGAATATATTAAAAAATATAAAACATATTTAGAACTATATTAAGAATGCAAAATATATTTATATATAAAAAAATTTATATATATATAAAACATAAAATGTTTTTGTTAAAAAAATAATAATAATTGTTATATTTATACAAATAAATAAACTATAAAAAAAAAAAAAAAGTATAAAATTATAACTTTTATTTATAAAACTGTAAATATTAATAACAACTTTATAAATAATAATTAGCTAAAAAGTAAACAATGCTTAACAAAAAAAGATTACAAATATAAGTAATATAATTATTAAAATAACTTAAAATAGCTTAAAAACGCAGTAGCAAAATTAATTTAAAAAAAAAACATTTAATATTAAACTATTAAAAATAATTAAATAAAACAAAAATAAGATTTTAAAACTATTTATAAAATGCTATAAAAAAAACTAATAGGCATATAATAGCCAAAATTAGCAAAAATTTAAAAAATAAAAAAATTAAAATTGTTAATAAAAACAAAAACCAATATTATTAATAATTTAAAAACAATTGTACAACTTATAGTAATAAGTTATTAATATAATAAAACAATAATGCTAAATAAAAATTAGCTGTTGCTAAAATATAAAATGCATTATAAGATCTTTTAAATATGCTATATAATATATTAATATTATATTTATATAGTAAACAAAATATAAAACTAATAATTTTTATAACAAATTAATAAAAACTTAATAAAAAAACTATATAAAATTAATAAAGTTAAATATTTGTTACTTAAATATTAAAACTCAAATAAATATGTTATTTTTAAAAAAAATTTAAAACAAACTTAAAAATGTATTAGTTATAAAAAAAAATTAAAATTATATATTTATAACTAATATTAAATATGTGCAATAAAAAAATTAGAAATTTATTAAAAAAAACAAAAAGCTAAAGCTGAAGCTAATATATAACGATTTATTTTTAAAAAAAAAAAGAAATTATTTTTATAAACAAAAAAAAACCTAAAATAATAAGCAGCAATATTTTTTAATATAATATTTAAAATGTTGGCCCAAAATAACAAAAATAATAAAAACAAAGGCAAAAACTAATAGCAAAAAGCTTAAAAAACAAAAAATAACAATAAGCAGTTAGTATAAACTAATAACTGTTTTAATTAATTAAAAAGTTTTTATGTGCAGCAAATATATATGTAAAAGCATAAGTGTTAATAAACATAAGTTATTAAAAAAAGCAAATAAAAGTTTTATTTAATATAAAAGCTTTATAAAATTTTATTTTTTTATAATTTGTTTAAAAAATAAAAATATTAACAAAGTTTAAAAACAACCTTTATTTATTTATAATAGTTAATAAAAGTTTTAATATTTATAACAGTAGCATAATTAAACAAAAAACTGCAAAACTTTTTTTTAACATTTATAATTATAAAAAAAAGCTTATGCTTAATATTATTAATATATATAGTTTTAATACAATTTTAAAAATATTTTAGTTAAAAAAAAGCAATTTTAAAATAAATTAAAGCATTAGCTAGTTTTAATAAAATACGCTAAAAAAAAATTTAGTTTTTAATAAGCTAAAAAAAGCGTTAAACAAATTTAAAAAAAGTATAATAATATATTTAGTAGTTAAAAAACTGAAAGTAGAACAAAAAAATAATATACTAAAAAAGTACACGGAGTTTGCTAACCTGTTTAAGCAACTAAAAAAAACAGAATTATTAAAACATAACAAATAAAATTATTATATATTTTTAAAAAAAAAATAATAATTAAAACATTTTTTAATATATAAAATAAACCAAAATTAGCTAAAAAAGCTAAATTAGTATTTAAAAAAAAACCTAAAAAAAAGATTTATTTAACTGTTATAATTTTTAGCAAAATACTTAATTTTATAAGTATTAAAAAAAACAAAAAAAAATAAAAAACTAAAATAAAAATTAATAGTTAATTATTGCTATAAAAACTTTATAACGTAAAAATTTGCAGAACTAATATTATAAATTAATAACTTAAAAAATTAACTTTATAAAGCAAAATAGTTTATAGCGTTAAATTTGTTAAACGCTTATTATTAAATATAAATAGCTAAAAAAAACAAATAAAAAACAGCATTTAAAACATTTTATAAATTATATAAGTATTAAATAATGCTATTTAAGTTTACTAATACATTAGCAAGTTTTTAAAAAATAATTATAAATATGTTATAAAACTATTTAAATTAAATTATAATAGTTTATTTAAACAACATTTTAATTTATTTAAAAACTTTAAAAAAATATAAAAAACACGTTAAAAAAATATTTAAAGCATTATAAAATGCTAAACTAAAAGTTTATTTAAATAAAAGCAAGTTTTATATATAAAAAATAAACTTTTTAAAATTTATTATAACTTTAAGCAAAATAAAAATTTAAAAATTTAAAATTAAAGCAATAAAAAAATAGCTTATATTAAACAGCATTAAAAATATAAAATTGTTTATAAGATTTATTAACTATATGCAACTTTTAGTTATATAATTTAAAAAATATGCAGCATTATTTATAAACTTTATAAAAAAAAACACAATATTTAAATAAAAAATAAAAAAGCAAAAAATGTTTAAACAAATTAAAAAAACGATTTTTATAAAACTAATAATATAATTATTAAACTTAAATAAAAAATTTAAAATTAAAATTAATGCATATAATATAGCAATAAGTAAACAACTAAAATAATAAAATAAGAACAGAAAGCTATATTTAGTAGCATTTTTTTTGAAAAAATTTTTAAAACTAGCAATAAATTATTAAATATTAAATAAAAAGTTTATAGTTATAATTTAAATATTTAAAAAATAAAAACATTATTTAAATAAAACTTTAATATTAGTTAAAATTTTTTTAAACTATAAAAACCTAACTTTGTTTATAATAACTAAGGTTTTAAATAAATAACAAATTAAATAAGCAGAATTTTTATTGCAATTTAACTTTAAAATTATTTATATTAAAGGCAAAAAGAATTAAAAAGCAGATATTTTAAGCCAAAAAAACAAATATAAAACAAAAAAACTAAAAAAAAATTAGTTATTATTTTAAAAAAAACTTAAAAAAACTTTTGTTTTAATATTAGTATATATAAAGCAGTTGCTTAATAATTAATAAACAAAACAAATTAAAAAAGCAGCACTATATTTAGCACTTAATGCAATATTAAGCTTAATTAATAAAAATAAATAGCTTAAATATAAAACAAAAATAGTAATATTTAATAGTTTATAAAAAGAATTTGCTTAGCATTTTTATAAAACATTATTATATAAACATTAAAGATTTTATAAAACTTATAAAAGATTTAAACGCAACTTTATAATGCAGAACTAGAATTAGATTTTTAAAAAAATATGCAAAAAATATAACTTTTGCAAAAAAGCAAAAGCAGTAAAACATAAGCTTTACAAACTATTGCAACTTATTAAAATATTTAACAAAGTATAAAAAGTTATATTATTTAATTTTATTGTTAAGCTATTAAAATTAAAAAAACTAATAACAAAAGTTAAATATAATTTAATTCTAGTTATTATAAACAAACTTACAAAGTATAAGCATTTTGTATTATATAAAAAATTAAGTATAGCAAAAAAACTTGCGTATATAATAATGCAGCATGTTTTTAATAAATATAGCATTTTAAAAAAAGCTATTATAAATAAAAACATTATTATAGCTTTTAAATATTAGCAATTATTAATAAAGGCTTTAAAAATTAAGCATTAGCTATTTACAGCTTATTACTTACAAACAAATAAACAAACTGAAAAATTAAACTAAACGTTAAAACAATACTTATAATATTATTTTAATAAACAATAAAATAACTAAATTAAATTGTTATTTTTAGCAAAATTTATATATAACAGCTTAAATAATAAAAATATAAAAATGTTATTATTTAAAGCAAACTATAAGTTTAACTTAAAAAATAACTAAATATAAATTTTAAAAACAATAGCGCTAATAATAAAAAAATAAGCAAACAAGCTTATTAAAATACAATAAAAACTTAAAAACAACTTAATATTTATTTAGCAACATATAAAAACATATTATAATAAATTAAAGTTGTTAAAGCTAACTTTAAAAAAAAAAAATAAAATATATTTTTTAAAAAAAAACATTAAAATTAAACAATCTAGCAACAAACTAAATTTTAAAAAAATTAAACTATTTAAAATTAAAAAAATTATTTTAAAAACTAATTATTAACTATTATTATTTTACAAAATAAAAATATATTTAATTTTTTATATTTTTTTATTAAAATAAAAAAAAATTAAGCAAAATATAAAATAAAAAAAGTATTAAACTTATGTTAAAAAAAACAAACTATAAAATATTTAGTTAAATAAACAAAATATTTATATATAAAAAACATTTAAAAACTTAAAAAGTATTTGTAACATATAATATAAACAGTTATAACGTTTTATTAACAGTATTTTAATTAACTAAAGCTAAAAAAGCAAAGTTTATTTTTTAAACAAAAAAAAAGTTAAGCACGTTTTAGTTAAAAATAAATAAAGCAGCTATAAAAGCAGCAGTTTTATTAACTTAACAACTTTTTTTTTTATGTTTACGCTTTTTTAAAAACTTAAACTTTTTTAAATTTACAATACTATAAGCTATAGCTTTTATTATTTTATTATATTACATTTTTTTTTGTTTATAAAAGCAACATATACAAGCAAGCGCCAATTTAGCAGCTTTTTTAAAAACTTTTAGTTTTTTTTTTAATAATTTATATTATGCAGCAATTTTGTTAAACTATTTAGCGAACAGATTTTTAGCATTATATTAAAAGCAAACATTGCAAATATAAACAAAACAATAATTTGATTTAAATTTAATAAATAAGCATTTAAATTTATGTTGTTAGCAATAAAAACATAAAAAAAATATAGTAACTAAAGCGCAAAAAATAACAGCAAAAAAAAAAAAATTACGTTTTGCAAGCTTTTTATTAAACAATAGTTTTTTGCAACGTTTTTTTATATAATTAGCTATAATAAAAAATAAAGCAAAAAAAAAGAAATTATATAAAAGGCATAAACATTTACTATTTATTATTAAAAACAATAATTTTAAAAAAAAAAAAATAGTGTTATAAATTAATAAAAAGACGGCCTAAAAAAAAGATCTAGCGCAGTTATAAACTAAATAAAAGGCTAAACTAGGAAACAAGCTATAGTTAATTATAAGCGCAAAGGTTACATAATAAATAGTTAGAATAAGTTTTTATTTATTGCTATTTAAAATAGTTGAAATAGGTTTTTATTTATTATTATTTAAAATAGTTGAAATAAGTTTTTATTTATTGCTATTTAAAAAATATATAAAAAAAAAAAATATTATAAAAACGTAAAAAGTTCTTTTTATAATTAGCATTAGTTTTTTTTTATTTTACTGTTTAATTTAAGCTTATAGTTTAGTTTTTAGAATATATTATAAAGGAGTTAATTTTTTAACAATTACTAACTTTACTTTTATATAGTATTCCTTGTAGTACATTTTACCGAGCGTTACTTCTTTTGGTTATACAAACTAAACAACGATCTATACTTGTAAGTAAATCTACCTATGTAGAAGGCTTACCTATATTAGGAATAAGACCCGTTTATTATACTGCTTTTTTTACTTTAATTATTTTTTTAATTTGTTAAGCTTAGTAGTTAATTAAACATTTTGCTATTAAAATAATTAAATAAAAGCTTTTTTTAGTTTTATTATGTTAGTATTAAAAAAATTCGAAAGCTTTTAGCTTTTATTATTACTTAAAAATATTTTGTTGCTATTTTATAAATAATTTGTATATAAAGGTTTTATAAAAAAAATAAAGCAAGCTGGTCGTTTTAAAACTATAGTAATTATATATTATAAATAACTTTTAAATAAAAGCTTTAAAATTGTTACGTTTAAAAAGTTTTTTAAAATTAAGTACAATATAATATATATTTTGTATAATAAGTCTTATACAAAACTAAAACTTATAAAAACAAAAAATAGTATGCAAAGCATACCCAAATAGATTATAATAATATAAGCAAACAAAATTAAAAAAAGCATACTCTAATTAGTAGTTTAGTTAATAGTGCACCTAAATTATAACAGTATTAAAAAAATACTACAAAAGTACTACAAGCAATTATATGTTTAAGACCTACTTTTAATTAATAAAAGTAATACTATTAAATTCTTTTTAAAAAGGGCTTTACAATGGTGTATTTTATTTATTTATATTTAATTTTTTAATAAAGTTATTTAGAAATTATTAAAACAACAAAATACTAGTAGTACATAATTTTGCAACCCTGCCTCATAGGCATAATGTGACCTTATATTTTCTCTTCGGCATACTGTACCTTGATAGGGTGAACTCATGTCCAGACCTTTGATATGGGCCAAGGCTCCAACGTGGCTGGTGCACTAGCCACCCCCTATGTTGCCATATATCCAATAGTCTGATAACAGTACAATGAACATTCACGTAAACTGATGTATAAAAGTAAATATAATTACTCGTTGTAACATAACTAGCGCAAATAGTAATGAATGTTTTGTTTATTTAGAAAACAGCACCTAGTACTAGCGTAAACATAAAAACAAGACTCAATACCAAGCCCAATAATTCTAACCAGGTAGTCAGATAGGTATTTTGTTCGGATTGCCTGCGAGCATGTTTTATCCTCTGGGACATAACCTCCACCTCATGTCATAACAAAAATGCTTGGGGGTGATCTAGTGTTCCGAACCACTAAGGGGAGAGAGACATATTCGCGAGGTCCTCTTCAACCTGGTCTTGGGATGATTGCGCTGGTGAATCAGGGCTAGCATCCACCGCCTTTTCCTTGCGAACTGGCAAAGGAATAGGCTCCGTCATATTCAAGCCGGCCTTGAATGTCCGATCGAGCCCGGCGTGATGAGCCATGTCGAAAAGCTTCCGCCGCTCCCAGCTCTCCAGAATTCGCTCGCTGTCATCAGCTTTGAAGTACCGCGAAGCAAAGAACTGGACCAGCATCTGCTGGTTGAACATGCTAGGCAATCTGAGAATGGTGCGTAGCAACGCAACCTTGGCACCGGGGCTCATGTTTCCGTTTCTTTCAAGGTAGAAGACGATTCGCTCCTTGATCTGGATCTGTAACTCGGTGATCTGTGCTGCTGTGAGGCCGGTAGACGCTTTATCCGCGATAGACTGCCAAAACTTCGCATGTCGCTCCTGACTCGCGTCTGGGGTCCTGGTGTATCTCTTCTCAATTGCTTGATGGAACTCCCTCGGCTTCATCACTTTACCCTGATTCCTGATTTTATCTTTGACGATGCAGCGAGGGCACTTGTTCTCATCCTGGGCGAAGAAGAGATAGGTTGTGTGGAAACGATCTTCGCGCTCCCCGGTGAAAAGGCAGAAGCGAGATTTGCCCCACCAGAAACTAACCTGGTGACCACAATGGAAAGTGACCTTCTGGATATCCTGACACATTTTGGGTTGATGTTGCAGGTTATTGGGGTTGGTTTAGGCTAGAGACTGGTCGTAGGGCTGGGATTTTGTGGTGTCAAGGTTTGCGTTGTGGTCGGTATGTTTGCTGATCTGCACTGATGAGAAATTAGTTCCTCCGTTGCAAATTACGAGCCTTATATACCCGTAAGCTGTAGTATAATGATTCAAAACAATCTTATATCATGTTTAATCGACGCCTTAGATTTCCTTCTTTTTTGTAGTTCTTGAGCTGCTGCAGCCTGCTGCGGCTATCTACTGAGTTGTAGTGATAAACTTGCTGTAAAGGTGAGACATTTCGAGATCGTTTTCGGCCACCCCCTCCAGGTAAAGAAATCATCCGGAATCTCGTGAAAATATTTTTTACTGTCGATCAATCTTGTCCATGCTCCGTTTCGACTCAAAGCAAACAAGAGAGAGAAAACACGGGAGTCATTGTTTACTAGAGGTTTATACTGCTTAGGCTTTGTATGATTATTAAACATGACGAACAAAGGGAAAAGGGATGTGGGAACTAATAAAACAAAATAATGTAGTTGGTATGTTTACTAGATATTTCTCTTGCAGAAGCCAGGCTACGATAAAATATCTCTTTAATGAATATGCCACAAGAGGCTCGAACATAAAACACAACTTTATAGTTGAATAGGCTTTCTTTTCCTGAGAGACTCAAGTAGTGTGGATTCTAGGCCACTCTTTGTCACTGCGGTAGCAAGTTCTAGCTAGGCACAAAATCCTACCAAAATTCAAATCGTACTAGGGATGCTGAGTGTCTGCCGTTCAGCCTGGCGCCTTGGAACGACCTTACCAATGTTGGAGCTAATTATCGTAAATCTGGGGTGGTGCCTTTTGGGGGGTATGTAGGCTCAGACGCAAACATCACGATCTTAGTTTTGCTAACACGGATTATCTTCTCGCATAGAAATACCGACAAATTATTTTTTCACAGTATAGCTAAAAGGCGCCAGTGACATGATTCAGACAACATTAACCCTCGGCATCGGGATGAGGGTACTGAAGATCTACAGTAGAAAATCCAGCACCAAAGCCTAACAGATACGAAAAAGGAAAGCCGATCCTCCCATCGGGTAGCTATCTATCTCAGATACCCATATGATTCACCCCACGAGCCAGAGCCTCGATATCTTCTGCATGCCTGACTCCCTCGACAGCTCGATGATTCGATCCTCCGACTGGGGCACCACATTCGGGACACCTGGCCTGTTCCATAGGCATCCCACATTCCCCAACTGTGAATGGATGACTGTTTTCGCAAGTATACCAGTGACCCGTGCCTAAAAGCTCTCTGGACATGGCTTGATAAACAGCTTTCATCTCTTCCGCTGACACTTTGGTATAAAAGACGGCGTCACGTAACATCTTCTCGGCTGCTTCAATTTCGGGCTGGAGCACGGCGATGGATGGGTGCTTGGCGACGAGTGTGCGCGCAGCATATATGTGTGCTGTTCCCTGATCTTTCAATTTCTCTCGAATCTCTGAGGATGCCCCGGCTGGAGGCGCGTCCCCAGATGGCTCTGGTGCAAGGGTGCGCGCGTAAGCGCAGAATTGAGCAAAGTAGATATGGCCCTCGGCCTGCTCACGGGGGTAAATGGCTGACTTAGCCATATTGATCAAAGCCTCAGATTCTCCCATTTGTTTCGCCAGGTCTAAATTGATTTCCGGTCGCAGGGCAATGAGTGGTTGGCGAATCGTCATAAAGTCGGTAAGGATCACGACTTCACACTTGAGTGACAGCGCAGAAGCCTGCAATACACCCTTTACCTGAATTGCCGACTCATCAAATGTAAACGCCCCGGTCGTCTTCCGCTCTCTCGTAGCATGGCGAACGTGATCTGCGACACGTTGTAGAGGTTGTTGCTCTTTGCGAACTTGGCCGATGAATTGGCTGATCCGGTTGAAAAGGCGTATTGCGTCCGTGTATCTAGAGTTGCCGACCCATTCAGAAATCCGACGTAACTGTTGAAGACGCCCCCTAGAAATGAAATGCTTGGACGATTTGTCTTGTTTTTGTTGTTGTTGCTGTTGTTTTTGTTGCTGTGTGGCGGGCGCGTCGGCTTTTTCAAGATCCGTCTGCACATTGACAAGTTGGGCTGCTAATTCCAAGAACTCGCCGTGTGACCAAGCCATGAACTTCTTCGTAGCTTCGTCTAGGAAGGCACGGCGAACGATCCTGCCGTACCGGGCAATGTTCCGCAAGGAACCTCGGCAAGAGGGACATGTTTTGATCTCGTTCATCGAGAACGGCGTAGAGCTTTTGGATAGCGCTACTGGGCTAGAGTCGTCTTCGGTGGACATTTCATAGTGAGCTTTGAGGTCCATGAGACCATCCATGTTGGTCTTGGTGATGAAATGGCCGCAATCAGGGAATATACATGGATCTTCATCAAGTGCAATCTCGTGGTACTGCATGCCCATGATAAAATCGACCATGGTGGATTTAATGTCATCATTACAGCACACTTGGCAGTACCTCGGATGAGGACATGCCTCGCCGCAGAGTGAAGGACCTTTACAAAGAGTTAGACACCCGTAGGTTGCCGGGGACCGAATGGTAGAGAGGGTGGGGAGACTAAATATGACTTTAACTTACATTGGTGGCCACATTCCAAGAGCTTTTCGCATCGTCTAGAGCAGGGAATCCAGTCACAAGGTGCTGCACACGGCATTGTGCATTTCTGATGAGGACAGGCTGATGAACAGTCTTGCTCGGCACAGGGTGCACAAGGCTCGTGGCACTTCTTGCTACATTTTGAATGGCTGCAGCGAACCTCGCAGGGGGTGAGGCAAGGTAGACATTTGTCTTCACCGTGACAAGGTGCTTTACAGGTATGGCGACAAGCCGTGTACGCCCGATTGCAGGGCTGTCGGCAGATCTCGTGATGTTCACTTGATACAACACCGTCCTTTCTGTCCTTGCAACGATGACACTCTCCAAGGCAGGAATGACCACAGGATTGAGGGTCACCGCAGCGGCTAGTGCATCTGTAGTTAGGTGAAGTTACATCAATATCGCAGCAAACCGTGACAACATGATTGCAGCCTGGCACCGTCTTGGCAACTGGTTCCTTGCAAATGATGGACGACGGGTTCTGGAACTGCCAACATAAGGGGTTTGTGCTTTTGTGACCACACGATAGCAACAGGTCCAGGTTCTCCAGTCTTTCAGTGCACTTAGGCTCGCAGGGATCTCCACAGGGCAATCTACAACGGTGGTCACAGCCTAACTTTGGTCGAGGGCATAACTCTAGGCACCTCACAGCATTGTGAAGCACTTGAGAGTGGCATCGGTTGATACAGGCGTGTCCACAAGATAGCCGCTGGTCACACTGTCGAATGCAACCTCCCTCAGGGGAAAACTGTAGAAAGTGGTCCGGCGTTGAAACCTCAATAGGTTGGTCAGGATGACGGGGGCATTGGAGCTCCAGGGTAGGTCCGATGTTATTCTTGTCTTTGAGCATAGTAATGACGTTTGCCCACATCGGAATGTGCTCATACGTGTCTGAATTGCTGATTATATACATCCCGTGCTTTGCTCGGGATAGGAGAACGTTGATGCGATTAGGTGTATTTAGGAATCCGCAGCGTTTCTCATTATTACTTCGAACTAGTGAAATGACGACGACCTTGGCTTCTTCACCCTGAAAGTTGTCGACTGTGGCAAGACGGATGCTCTTCAGCAGAGTTGTTCGAATAGGGGTATTGGGTCCACGAGTGGGAGACTCTTCCTCCTGTCCGACCTTGCTAGCGTCAAGCGCTGATAGCTCTTCAAGGTCCTTGTCGCCAACGGATATCTGAAGTAAGCTTTGCATTTCTCGGCGAAGACGATGAAGCTGCCCGAGGTACGGGGTAATAACAGCAATGTCGTCGGGTCCGTATGTACCCTGTCGAACGAGATGCTGAACAAGTGCCACGGTCATATCAATCTCGAATGAGTTCGTATGGGATGTAGAGGTGGGATCTTGCTGCTGTACTCGGTCTTCTGGTATGGCGTGTTGAAACCAGAAAAGACGTTTCTTCATACCTAACACTTCCGGATACTGAGCGACAACGCCACCGTCCACCAGCGAGGGATACAAAGTCTGGCGGATCAGATCTGAGATACTAGGATGCATACGGCGCTGTGTATCAAGAGTACTAAACGGAAGCCTTTGGCTTTCATCTAGTGATGGTTTCACCAAGCGCTCAAATAACGAAACATCTAATGAGTACTCTGTCCCACGGGGGTTTGCAGAACTCAAGTCGTAATTCTGGATCTGTGGCCTAAGTTGTAAATGATCACCGATGAGAATGCAGTGCTCAATTGAGGGAAGTAGTGCTGTGAGATTATGCGCTTCAAGCACCTCGCCAGCCTCCTCACCTATCGAGAGTAGTTAGCGTATTCTAAGTGCCTCATATGATGCAATAGGTAGTTTGTAATGGAATCACCCCAAAAAGTTACGTTTTAGAAGCTATTATGAAGCCTATCATCGCCAGACAATAACGAATTATCGTAGGGTTTCACCAGAATCGGGCGCCCAACAAGACTGGCGTGATTTTCCAAGAAGCGACCGATAAAGAATAGGAGGAGGAAAGTGACTTACATATCAAAATTTTACATCTTAATCTTCTGAGAAGATCTAGATTTTTGGCTAGACCAGTAGTTGTAACTCCGACAACCTCTGCGGCCTCCAAGCATCGTAAGTCGACCTCACGAATGATACGGTCGCGCTTTGTCCTACTTCCAACATATTGCCTATGATCTAAAAGGAGATCCTGGATAATTGGATCACGAATTTGTCTTTGCCAGTGATTGTATATATGATGGCGCTCCCCACGTGTCATTGTCCAAAGATCCGCCGTCAGCAAATGCTCGACTCGGCCTAAGGTAGGAGTCGCTCTAGCGGCCTTCCCGCTATGTAGCCATTGATCAACTAGCTGGTGCGAGCGATGCCGCACTTCCTCGAATCCCTCTTCATCTACCAATTTTCCAAATAATGCTTGGTGGTGTTGAGGGTGATGCTCTAATAGGTAAGCTTGAAGAGCTGATCTACCAAGGCAGTGCTCAAGCTCGTTTAGGGATTTCGACAACTCGCGTTCGTGCATTTCCAAGTCCTTACTTGTTTCCCATAGAGAGCTTTTCTCTGGCTTTGTACGGGGGGCCGACTGGGCGACAGCTCGGAGATTGACGGTTTCGAGGCGTTCAGACTTGGAACGAGAACCCATACGTATGATCTGCTTGACCCCGTCGTCTATCAGATGCTCTAGCAATTGATCTAGTGCATGGTTTGTCTGGAGTATTTAGTTGTTAGTAACTATTTGGGGGGACAAAGGGAACAGCTGCTCCGGCTGTACTTACGTAACAGACACAGAGGATGGGGCCAAGATCCCCCTTTTGTTTGTTTGCAAGTAAAACTTTGATGATCTTTTCGCCAGTATAGCTCTTTCCCGTGCCAGGAGGCCCCTGAATGAGAGCAAGGCCGCGAGATAGGCTGTCGAGAAGAGCTGACGACTGAGTCTCATCTAGAGTGGAGTGCTCAGTCAGTATTTTGGGATCTAAGTGCTGAGTAGGATGGAACCTTAGTTTAATGCCGTGTTTTGCTAGACAATCAAGGTCAAAGTAGAAGCCAGCTTTTGCTGCGTATTGAGGAGGCGGAACCTCTACGATGCCCGCGGTCCGCGTGGTTGGGGCGATTAATTCGATGAATGGTATGTTTGGGGCCTTTGACATCCTTTGGAGTGCCTCGAGGGTGTGCTGAAACGAGGCCAGTAACACACCCGGGAACTCCACTAGACATAGCTGGTACTTAGGCCCTAAATTTTGATACCAGCGAAGAGCTTGTTGCAAGTTATTGTCTTTAGATTCTGCAAGGTTCAGGTGCACAAATGCATGTGCATCGTCTTCAGCTAGAGAGGGACTTTTCCGTTTCGATGTGTCCTCCGCGGGATCAACACGCTGATTTCCTCTACTCTTCTGGTCACCAGTTATGGCAGTCGTTTCGGCGACAACACAGAAGAGGATAGAGCCATCTTCGCCGATAATGCAGACTAGTGCCCCCGGCTGTAGACGTTTGGATTGTGCCCACCATTCCCGACGTTTATGGAGGTTGGTACTCTTGGGTTGTGGGAACCTCACTAACAGGTCTAGACCATTCCTTCGTTCAAATGATACCCCAACAACTTCGGCATCTTTGTATGTGTATGTGAATAAATTTTGCCTTTCGCGACGTCGCGTTTGCTGGCCCTGGCCCCGGCTCCGCATCATTTCCAATAGATCACGGACCGCGTCTCGCAACTGGCCTACTGTATCTTCACGGACAAGGCGGAATTCACGGTCGAGACGTCCCATGATACCAGGGAGATGAAAAGACGAGGGATCGTTGCTGGGTAAATACTCTCCCTTGGTCGAGGTAACCTCGGCGTGGGTCGGTAAGATGCTGATGTCGGCGATGTTAGCATGGTCATTGTCATGACGGCGGCCCGATGCCGAGAGACGGCCGGGGAGATTCTTAGGTAGTGTAAACTGAGCACGTAGTCCGAGCCTCTGGGTTGTCGGAGCTCGAGATGATGGCAACTCATCTCCCACCCCAATGCGACAATTGATGTAACGAAGCCACTTGTGAGATTGAAGCGTCAGATAATCATCCGACGCCGGATTCAAGTCTTTCAAGACGGAAGTGACTCGCTGAACAACAATCTTGAAGGTCTCATCAATGATATTGTTGGTATTGCAATCAATCATCTTTGACAGGGCTGCCAGGCAGGTTTCGACGATGACGAGCTTGGATACATTCGAGCTAGGAGTGGCCAACTTGTTAGTAATCGGAACAGAGTTAGCTAGGTTAATGGCGAAATCGAAGATGATCTTCATTCGCTGGCTGCCAATGCCCTGCATAAAGTTGTAGATGGTAGAAACCTGCTGCTCGAGCACTGCAGAATCAACGACGCGTTGGTGTGTGACTAGAAAGAATAGCGGCTGTATCTGTTTGGCCCAGATATCTTGCTTTGTACGGTCGTCGGCAGCGCTAGGTATGTGTTTCTCAACAAGTAACCGGATATAATTAAGACCTTCTTCCCCGGCGAGGAGTTTGACAGTTTCCTGACATCTGCCTAGATCACCATCGATCAGCTTGGCAGCTAACTGGAAGAAGCGATCAGATGTAGCACGGCTAGTTGAACGGCGCCCTTGGCGAAGAAGTCGCTTCCATTCTTGTAGATCATCATCCTTTGTGTTATTCGAATTCGGTGGTTGGCGGTCTGTAGTGGTTGACGGACCTGCTTGCTGATTCCCTGTCGGACTGGTCAAATCGTGAGAGAACTTGCATTGTGCTCCGTAAGTGCATTTACGTTTTTTAAAATGCGGACAAGGCTTTTTAGGGGGACGAGGGTTGCTCATGTTGTCTTTGTGTTGGGCTTGTTGGGCCCGCGACTTTGGCGTTTGGGAGTAGTGCTGACCATATGCTCAAATACGGAAATATCGGTCGCCGTCTTGCAAATGTCGGGCATTTAAAATCAAAGTCGTGTTGAGCTAGTGAAGATGTAGGTGGGAATGAAATTCTAAAGATAAAAAGATATCTAGAGATTGTGCGATGCTCGTAAACGTGGGGCGCTGTGGTAACTGATCAGAGTTTCTGGGGTAACGACCAGGAGGCAAAATTTTGAGAGGATTACTGGCCTACACTACCATAGAAACTATTGATAAAAAGAGTGCTGTAATTTTGATGACGGATGAGATGAGTGTCGTGTGCCACGACTTATGGTGCCACGACTTATGGTGCCACGACTTACAGCGGGCATCCCATTCGACGGGGAGTATACAGTTGGGCTTCTGAGTCAGTAGGAAGGAGAAAAACAACTGTCTACAATAAGAAGCTTTCTGGCTTTACACCGTCCTCACAACTTGATTTCTCTGAGCCAATTATGTTTCGTAGCACAGCAGACCTCGAACGGGGTACTAGCTATATCATACATAAGATTGCACAAGTTATGCGGCCAACAACGCGGCGGCGCATTTACTAGTGATAATGTGGCAAGCCGTTTAAACGGAGATCAACTGATGACTTGCCCAATAGCCGCAGGTAAAAATCCAAGCCAATCCTAAAACATCAAACGATGAGACTATGGCAAGAATGAACAGAGTAGAGAAACAAGCTTGACGGGACGAACAACGCAGCCCGCGTGAGTCGGGTTGATATTAATGCACTGTGGGAGATTGCCCACTAGAGCTTTTTCCCCAGCAGAAACACAGTGACAACGCGTAGCCCATTATTTTCCTATAAGCCGACGCCGGCATAATAGCCCTGTTAAAAGTTGACAGACTTGGGTATACAAACAGAGAGTCGAATACCATGTCGTGGGATTTAGTTCAAGGCAAACTTTCCCGAGCAGGCTATCCAATAATATGTCGTTGAGCCACTGCATGGTGTGAGAACACACATAGAAGCACAGAGGTTGTCTACTATAGGAAAATGTAAGCATAATCGCATGCACGAGTTAATGGAGACCTCTCTCCGCGTTTTCGACCTGACGGAAACCCGCATTCTGATGACGCCCTACAAGCGAGACCAGTAACGTATCATTCCTTATCTTAATACTTGTCGACCAACCGGAAGTGAGCGGGTTTACCCCGATTTCGCATTGCGCCGGAGCGCGTTTCACACTCGTCAGCGTGATTCTCATGCACTTATTGGTGCCTGGAGCTCCAGTCTAGACAAACAGATATTTTCCCATCGGCCGTAAATCAGCAGTAACCTATAGAACAAACAACAATACGCTGCATTCGAAGCACAAACTGTAGTGTCTACTAATCTAACAACCTTCGGGGTTGTAGCTGTGCGTGAAGCCTATATAGATTTCATCGGGAAAGATACATTTGAGAAGACTCAGGCAAACAACGGATGTGTTCCCACCTAACCACGATCTATACAACGGTTTCCCCCCTTTTTTAGGGTGCCTCGGTTGAAATGCGTTATCTTCCTGTACATGAATATGTGCTATCCAAGCTCGTCCTTTATTGCATACAAATGAAGAATATTTGGTATAGAAGCCTCCATGACTGGAGGTTCTGGGATCCTAAAATGGAGTCTCTCATACCATACATGACCTACAGGATTAGGTGCTTCATATGCCCCGTGTCCTATGAAATCTGGACAAAATTGTTGAATTGAATCGCTGTTGCAGCGTCTAGTTATGTTCAGCTAATAGAGGTATTTAGAATATCCTAAAATAATACAATTTCAGAGCTACCAATAGCTCTATACGACCTAGTCAGTCTTAGAATGGTGGGCGATGGGGGTAGACTGTATATACAGACTACAGAAGGACAGGGCGGTGATTACCAAGATAGCACAGTACATAGCACATAGTACACAGAAACAAAAAGAGCTACATAAATGACACAATTACAATGCAGCCGTCAAATTACAAGCGGTTCCTCGAAAAAGTATAGCTATTTACAACTCCGGGTGACTGATATACCATAGAGTACTTAGGTAGGTTCAACTTCTGTCTTATTGGGCGCAATTGGTGCGGCTATAGTTTAGTTAGTTACACGTTAGCAAACTTCCCTGCTTTACCTTAGCGGTAGGTAGGAATACAGAGCCCATAATACAAAACTAATCTCACTCGATAACTTTCGTAAATTGGAAAAGAGAAGGCTAACAACTGCTTGTTGACTTTTGGTGGTACAGAAGTAGCTGTGGCGCTAACTGTGGCTAAGATAAGTGGGAGCGTACCTCCACTTACAGTACAAGTTTGCTGGGCTACCTACAGTATGTTGGCCAATCCGACTTGATTGTACAAAAACTATTAACTTTTACCTTTTTATATAGTTATTTATGTAGGCAATTTGAATATTTAATTAAATGCTCTTGATTTTACAAAGGAGGTACGACTAAGCAAAAACTAGGGTTACTGCGTCTACTGTGTCTGTTCTTCTTTTTTTTTTTTTTTCGCTGGCAGTACTTGGGCCACTATAGGTGCCATAGGGCTGAAGGTCGTTGCGCTATATTTATAGTGGGTGCATACCCTGGTCTTTGCCCCGTTCCTCCATCACAGGGCGCTTCCTATGTGCCATTGCTGGTGCTCCTGTTGGTAGTGCTGGCTAGCCAGGGATGTGAATTTACACCGCCTAACCTCATGTCAACCTTAGGTACTCGTTTTAGGTAGGATGTAGGTATTGCTAGAAATGCCCCTTGAATTGAATCTCTCGTGCTATCTACATATGTAAGCAGATATCTCGGTATATATCAACGTGTTGGCTAATATGCACGGACTTCGTAACAACTCGAATTGGCCTATAGGGGCTGGTTTGATTGAAGGGGAAGAACGCGGACGACTCGTAAGTCGACCTCAAAAAAAACCCCCCCCCCCCATTTCCAGTTCTAGTCCATCTACACATTAGAGCGCCACCTAGGGGATAATTCGACTAGAGAACAAGAAAGAAAAAGATGCTTGAGAAAGAAGGAAAAAAAAAAAAAAACATATAACACCAAGGATTCGCTAGTTGTCACCGACCCAACTACTAATCTAGCAGTATCTGGCTTAGCTATGGGAAGCGGACAGGACCCCACGTTTTCCAGATCCTATGGTCGTATGTGCTAGGAAGATGCTTAGTCGTATTCTTAAACATGCAAAGTGAATTTTCAGTGTGCTGATTCGATGTAAAAGAGCAGTAGAATCCCGATACTGGATTAGAGCCGTGGCAATCCTATTCCTGACCGCAATTATGCATTACGTCATATACCAGAAAAGCATTACTTCCAGCCCTCAACAGATCTGAGATAACTAGGTAACTATATCCCTAAGGATCCCCACGCTTTTCCACGTCACCCACATCCTCAGGAGATGAAGTACCGTAGCCATCGACCTCTGACAAGAGCTTCCTGGAGGCCACCGGTATGCTGCCACCTGCAGCTTCAATACGGCGATCGTATTCGCGCATGTTTTCTTTAACGAACAGACTGTCACTTGTGAAGAGAAGATTTACCTCCTCGAGAGATCTCTTGGCGACTTCCGGGTAGAAGAAGTAGGTAATGGGCATTGCGACGATATTTAATGCTCCGAAAAATACGAATGTCGCCCATCCGAGTCGGTCCAGGAGAATGGGAATGACGAATTGTGTTCTGCAAGCAAGGGGGTGTCAGATGTTTTATGGCGATACATCATGGATGTCAATACAAGTGGTAGAAAGGGCTCTTACACTCCAGAACCAACTGCCCAGCCAAAGATAGTGAAACTGTAGCCTTTAGCTCGGATCTCCTGGGGCCAGATTTCGGTGCCATAAACCCATGAGGGGATGATATTAAACATGGTGAAGAACCTGGTACCATACCTTTAGCAGATAGTACATAATCACCACACAAATCAAAGCACATACCAGATGTAAACAAACACAAAGGCAGCCGCACCTGTCCCCAGCCGCGCTGCTTGATCTGCATCTACGGACGAAGCATCCTGAGAAGTCTTGATGAGGGCGGCCACGATGAATAACGCGATGCCCTGCGTAATGAAGGAAATAATCAATGACTTAATCCGACCAATCTTATCGATGACCAGCGCAGCCGCCGCGGTTCCGGGAACACCAAAGGTGTTCACAAGTCCGCCGAGCCATGCCGATCTATACGAGTCGAACCCCGCGAGGGCGAAAAGCGTTGTTGCCCAGCCGGCGATAGCCAAGATTCCAGTCCACTGTTGAATGAGCTGCAGTGCAAACCCCATCATCGCACGCCGGCCGAGATGAAGACTTCCTGAGTAACGCCCGCCTAAGATAATGTTGAGGAGGTTGTTCCGTTTATGGTGAGACGCCTCGACTATCGCGTCGAGCTGCTCGACTTCTACAAGGATCTTGGAGTCTGTAGCGGATAGGTCGCCGCGTACTCTGCAGAGAATGTCGATGGCATCTTGTCGCTTGTTGTTCGCAATGAGCCATCTAGAGACCTCGTTAGCGGTTTTCATCACGACTGTTTTGCGCCCGCGCTTACCGTGGCGACTCAGGTAGAAGGGGAACAGTGACATCGACGATCAATAGTGGGATGATCATCCACGCCAGAGGGAACCTCCAGCGGAACTCGCTCTGATACCCGCGGAGGCCAAAGTTAATCCAGTAAGCGATCACGATCCCCAGATAATTCGCGACGAAGACGAGCGAGAAGCTAGAACCACGGTTGTGAGCTTGTGATAGCTCGCTGACCCATGGTGGGATAATGGCATTGATGAAACCGATACCCAGTCCTGTGATGACGCGCGCGACTATGAACATGTTCGAGTTTTGACTCCCTACCATGAGCGCCGCACCGACGATGCCAAAGAGTGTCCCGATCAAAACACCGCGCTTCCGCCCGATCTTGTCGCCGGCCCAGCCTGAATAAAATCAGTGAAACTTCTGATGCTGAGCACTGTCAAGCGTTGCCCATGCGCACCTCCTATAAAACAACCCCATATACCGCCGAAATAATATGCTGCGGCTAGGCCGCCTTGTTTAGTAGTGTCGGTCACGACGCCGTCATGTCCGATCTTGGCCATCTCGATGAAGCCGGGCGTTGAGCTGACGGTGCCGAAGACGCCTTGATTAAACCCTGTAGGCACCCAATGATTAGCAGAGAAAATCATTTATACGGCAAGTCTATAACCTGTACCTTCGAAGATCAGACCAGTAGCCGCAACGACGTTCATCAAGAACAATAAGACTTTGCCAGGCACATGGCGCCATGACTCGGACTTCCGAACGCCTGCCATCATGTTGTTCGTGCTTTGTTCGGGGAATCGAAATGGACTCGAGTAAAACCCTCAACTAGAAAACTGCCCCATGCTCGCTATATCGGCGGGATTACTAGAGAATTCGCGCGACCACTGTGGGCGTGTCAGATTTCTGATAGTTTTTGGGTGAAGAAATGCGAGATCTGTAACAAGGGCTAGTCATCGGCAATCAATGGTCCTTAAAGGGGACCACCTATATCAGCCACCAATTTCGGTACCTACCCCAAATAAATTGGAAAGAGTGATAATAAAATAAAGCTTGCATGATATATTGTGTACTATGATTATTTTCATATTCTTTTTATACCAAAATCAAAATAATAGATATTTAAATATAGAAATTAGGCGGGGTTTCAATCCCCTCTAATCTAAGGCTTCATATGCTAACGTAAACCGTAGTAGTGATGGCTTATATTTCTGATGTCAGGCGGTTAGCCTGTATGGGAATGGAGTGATTGAGACTCCAAAGACGCCTTCAATCTTTCCGATAGGCTAGACCAATCCACACCGATCGGGGTGATGGTCTTACTATGCGATGAGATTGAAAGCAACTAATACCCCCTATCACAACATTCTACGTGCTCACAACTCAAAGACCACAATTCAAGACAGCATCTTTAAAGCAGATTCGCATAATGTGTTCGACTCCGAACAGGTCGGAGTCTCGGTCCCTAGACCTCACAGTCCTGGGCTTGAACTCGGGCACGTCGATGGACGGGATAGACTGTGCCTTGTGCCGCTTCAGACAAGCTTCGCCAGATGCACCTATGCATTTCGAACTGCTCAAATATGACGAGGTACCACTTGAACAAGCGATCAAGGAAAGAGTCATGAATATGATTCTGCACAACAAGACCACGCCTGAGGAATTATCAGAAGTCAATGTCATCCTAGGTGAGGTCTTCTCAGATGCCGTCAAGGCATTCTGCGCCAAGAATAATGTGGCGATCGACTCGATAGACGTTATCGGGTCTCACGGCCAGACCATCTGGCTCCTCAGCATGCCAGAGAAAGGTCAAGTGAGGTCAGCTCTTACAATGGCAGAGGGGTGCTTCATCGCCTTCCGCACAGGTATCACGACCGTAACGGACTTCAGAATATCGGACCAAGCAGCAGGCCGGCAAGGCGCGCCCCTCATTGCCTTCTTCGACTCTCTAGTCCTGCACCACCCCACCAAATTCCGCGCGTGCCAGAACATCGGCGGCATCGGCAATGTGTGCTTCATCCCGCCGGATGTCGACGGGGAGCTGAACCCGGCGTTCTTCGACTTCGACACGGGGCCTGGAAACGTCTTCATCGACGCCGCGGTACGGTATTTCACACGCGGCGAGCAAGAGTACGACAAGGATGGCGTCATGGGGCGCGCAGGCACCGTCGATCAGGAGATGGTCGACGAGTTCCTACGCACATTTCCCTATTTCTCTCTAGACCCGCCGAAAACGACTGGTCGAGAGGTGTTCCGCGACACTGTCGCGCACGATCTGATCAATAAAGGTCTCGAGAAGGGGCTACCCCCGAACGACGTGGTCGCGACGATAACGCGCATCACGGCGCAGGCCATCGTCGAGCACTATCACCGCTATATGCCGACAGGGTACGGCCCGCTGGCTGAGATATACATGTGCGGCGGCGGAGCTAAGAACCCTAACATCGCAGCGTACATGCAGGCTGCGTTCCCGGAGACACGCATCGTCATGCTAGACGAGGCGGGGATACCGGCTGACGCGAAGGAGGCCATCACGTTCGCGTGGCAGGGCATGGAGGCAATTGTAGGCCGGAGCATCCCCGTGCCTGATCGCGTTGAGACTAGAGCCGAGTACGTCCTGGGCAAGATCAGCCCCGGCCGGAATTATCGCCGGGTCATGAGGAAAGGAGCCGAGTTTGGTGGCGATGCAGAGCGGCTCCCGCCTGTGAAAGAATTAGTCAATTACGTGGGCGGGAGAGTGTTTGATAATAAATCGTGAGTCATCTATGGCTCATGAGTTGTAAATACTACATCACCGATGGGCAAGATCCATGCTCCTACACACTGTGTTTCTGTGTTTCTTGACCTGTTCTGTAAGAAACTTAGAATTAAACATGATAGATCCTCACCTTCAAGTTCTTGATCTTGAGAGGATTGGTGAAACTCACTTCGGGCACGAGTCTACTTCGCCCAATAATTATCAGCCATGACGGCTGTCACCTCGGCTTTATCTCTACTACTGAATTAGGTTTTCATACTAGTATTATTCAGAGTTAGATGATCTTGATCTTCTCAGATTTCTTGCGGAGAAATTAGTATGCGTTTTTCGTTTCGCCTGGTCATCTCCATCGCAATTTTGCCGTTGACCTTGGTACCAGCCAAGCCGATTTCAAGCTCGGGTAATAGGTTGTGGCCTAACGATCATATTCTGTTCCTAAAGTGTACTTAAATGTTACGTAAACCGAGACTAACAATTAGAGTAAGTCTGTTGCGAAATTCGGACATTCGACGTCGTGGCGTTGTCTACCCTAAGTAACCTCCTTGAGTTATCTCGACTCGCTCATGAAAAAATGATCCAGACTCCTCAATTCCAATCCCCTAATCCCCACTAGAGCCCTCCTCTTCCGTAGCAGTGCTATCCTTCCCAGCCGCATCAGTTTCAACGAGATCTTGGCGCGACACCGGCTTGCCCAAAGCACCACGGTATTACCCAAAAGAGACCGCGTGCCGAAACGTTAGTTTCGACGACACAACTCTTCTACCAACCCACCTTCGGTCACGCCTCCGTGGGCATAGCCGCTCAATTCTACAACAGATATAGACTACTCCTAGAGAATGCGCTTCCCGTAGCATTGTTTCCTGTTGGTGGCCATCTTTATCTACCGACACGACTCGGCGGAGATGGCCGTAGATGGGTCTCTGCGTTTTGTCAACGAACAATGCGAGATGATAATGGTTACGGATGCTCGAAACGCCCGACACGATATTCACCATGATGTTTGCCGCCCTTCGGAGTAGTGCTAGCTACGTTGATGATCTGTACCGTCGTACTCTCCCACTGTGCTTGTACTCACGGCCTGAACGGCTCGCTGCTTCGTGGTGGCGCCCCATGGCTGTGTCCAAATTCAAGCTCCAGTAGATCTCCTAACATCTCCTCTATCGCAATAGCCATCTGAAGAAACACATCCGCCAACATTTCAATATTGAAACCTATCTTGAGGCCAAGATCAGTGAAGCAGGAGCTCATATTTATCATTCCCATCTCAATGATCTCCCGTAATCGCAAATTCTGTGTTTGCAGCGGCTTTTCGGTAAATATTTCGCCGATTTTGATTGTATCGCACCCTATTTTATTGATGCAACTCAAGTTCACCACATTGTTTGTGTCAGAACCGCCAGTTCTCCATAGCTCGCGTATCTTACGCAACACCACACTAGCATCGTTGCATTTATAACTGATCCCACTCTCGAGGAGATTATTGTAGATATCTTGCCCGGATCGACTAGGAGAGTTCTCTATCTTGTTAATACTGGCGAGAAAATCTTTTTGAATAGTAGAGTAGATTCGTGCGTAATCAGGAATTGTTCTGGACCGCCCATATACAATCCGTTCAAGATCGTGGTTCTGCGGCTGATTTGCGATCCTTTTCTTCTCATCTTAGCCATGTTAGTACCACATAAACAACTAGAAAACTCAACCGATATTCAATGAACTTACTGTTTATCCTGTCTGTTAACCTAAAACATTCCGCCCTAAGCGTATCCATCCACCTAACTTCCTGCCAGTCGCCTCGGTATAGGCCGCATGTTTTGACGACATTGAGAAGAAGGAGCTGCCTTAAATTTGTGTGCTCTGGTAGATAGTTCACAGCGTAACTAGGGTGAAACCCGTTAACCCTCGACATCGTCACGAGCTCTCTGCCATTTCCCTGTAGCCCCACGGCGTCGTATCTATCTGGTTGACCGACACCGGCGGCTTCTAGTTTCTGTAGCCCATCTTTTATGTCGAAGCCGTCCTGGTTTTCTGTTCCCGCCGTTCGATTCCTATCCTCATTGGGAAGCCAGATCCTACCAGCGCAGAGGACCACATCAGGACATTTTGCGCAGATAGCAAGTCTAGATGCTTCGAAAGCCTCTTGAAGTGCTTGTGGCGGAACTGTCTCTACTCGTTGTGGAGTGAAGGGCAACAGGTCTACTAACGAAACATGCCGCTTCAGACTCAATGTGCCACAGGATGCCGCCTTGAATAGTTGCTCCAGAGCACTCAAGGTCTCGCAGTCTTGGATAACTGCACCAAGGCCCTTCTCAAATGGATGGTTGTATCGAGGCTGTTTTAAAGTAACAAGTATGCCCCCCGTTGTGGCCGGCCCAGCAAGTCGACTTGTGACCCTGATTTCCTCAGTCTTGCGACCTAGCTTAACCCCGTGTTGTTGTAAAATAGAGAGGTGCTCGCTCGGCTCCGGAACCCCTTGTGGTTGTAAAGTCGGTTTACATAATCTTTTGATTCGATGGTCGATTGCCACGTCGAGGCAGATAATAGGCGAGTTAATTGTCATCTTTTTTCTATATAATTGTCCCGCGTCAAGCAGACCAATAATGTAATAATGATAAAGGTATAACAATCCAAACCACACAAATGGTAACTCTAACCACCTTATAATACTAAGGCGTTGTCGTATACAAGAGTAGCTATAACAGATCATTGACTCTGCTGGGTGTTTTCTAGTTTCTACACTTTCTCGCTCACCGAAACGGACAACCTCACACATGCAGCTGGTCACAAGGAGCGCTTCCCTGCCCCTTCGCAGATTCACACGATACATCAATCCGCTATATTTGGGTATCACTACATATTAAATAGCCGATGTCGGATCGATTAATTCCTTGCTACGTTAGGCGTATCAATTACTTCAAGAACTTACCACGACATATTTCGTAAAGCCCAAACGATGTGTACAATCATGAAACCTTTAACCAAAACGAGAATAGGGTGGAGCCTTAACCGTAAGTGCAATGGGGTAGAATTGTGCCTTGGCTGTTGCTTTCATGGGACGTTTGTTGAATTTTGAATTTGATATTCAGTGGCCGCCTCACCATCAGCTTAATCTCAATTCACTCAAATTCCAATGAAGAACAATTAGCCGCAGGCATCTTTAGCGAGGGTTAGCTGACGCGTTCGATGTCAAGCCAGGGGTAGGTTTGATAAAATATCTCTTAAAGTCAGCCGCAACCAGCTAAAATGTTGGTTTAACCCCAGTAAGGATACGCCACAAGGCGCATTTCCCTCACTGAAACCCGGTCACATTGGTCTCCTTCCAGAGATCCTTGTAGTGCCAAGAGGTTAAGCCACGGTCGGGAAGCCTTGGTGGACTGTGGAAGGTGGAAGGCGGAATATGCTGCTACCGTCGTGTCGAGTTTTCCGTGACTACACTCGTAACATCCGGCCCTGTGATCAGAATATGCGTCAATTTATTCAATAAGCGACTATGCACGATATCATGTAGACCCATTGAATGATATGTCTTGCACTGCCCCCTACCTACACGGGGCCCAACGCCCTGCCAGCCCTACTTCTTGGTGGTGGCTGAACCACGAGGGCACAAGTTGGGAGTCTGCGAAAAGTGCGTGCATCCGTGTGATGATAGGGATGCCGCCTTAGAGACTGGGATTTCAGGTGGAGCTTTCCGTCCAACCTGCACCGAGTATCACTATTCCTAGGGAACTTTAGTCATTCCGTCATCGCTTTCGAGGTCAAAGATTCAATTTGGCGACCGCTCACTTTCTATACCCCAGGGAAATTCCACGGTCATCAGACGAGCTTTGCAAGCGACATGAGGAGTTTCATGCTGATATATTCGTCACCCTCTACACTAGCATCGACCTCACCTATAGTGGTTGATTTACCTTATTTCTCGTCTTGTTCGTTCTTTGGGGACAATTCCGATAGGGTGGGAGGGGGAATCCATGCTTCGTGCTAACCGGGATTGGTGGTACGATTAGTCACGCTAGTTTCCCCGTACTGACTCTGTCGCCCATACCAAACTCTTGAACGCAAACCATTTCTCACACGACCCAATCCTCCTCCTAGAGTGATGTGACAAGCTGAGGGTAGGGGGGGGGGGGGGGGGGGGGGGGGGGGGGGGGGGGGGGGGGGGGGGGGG
>MU377163.1:47382-75505 GCA_022495195.1 Xylaria digitata
ACCCCACAATCCACACCCCATCGTTTTGTTACAATTTTTGGTTACCCCCCCCCCCCCCCCCCCCCCCGTCACCTAAGGTTAACCGTGCTTTTTAGTGTAAATATGATCTACAAAATACTTAGCCCACATAACTACTCGAGCGTACTATTTGCTGCACTTTTTTTTTATAACTGTTACAACTTTGCAAAAACGGATGTTATTATTATACATTTTAAACTATTTAATAGCTTTTTAAAAAGCGCATTTTTTTAGTTTAAACTATATAATAATAGCTTTACTTTTTGCAAAGTTATAACGGTTGCAAAAAAGAAAGTGCAATAAATAGTGCGTTTAGAGTAATTATGTAAGCTAAGTACTTTGTACACTAAAAAGCACGGTTAACCTCAGGTGACCGGGGGGGGGCTACCCTCAGCTTGTCTATAGACTCGATCAAACATCCACATATCTAATCCTCAAATATAAGGGATCCCGATCTATCTAGATAAGTACCTAAATGGAAGACCGTGCAGCGATCCCGGTGACTTTGCCAAGAGACAACCCCACTCGGAGCTACTGGCAGCTCGAGGTCGACGATATAGCCGACCTGCGCTCCACCGAGTCGCTACCCGACGAGGCGGACACGGTTATAATCGGGAGCGGCATCACAGGCGCCGCCGTCGCGTTCAATCTCTTGAGCAATGGCGCCCAGGGTTTAGTAATGATAGAGGCGCGTCAAGCTTGCTCTGGTGCCACAGGCCGGAATGGTGCCTCTCCCCGTTCCAATCTGCCTCAACCACCTCTGAAGCTAATGAGACGTCTCTCATAGGCGGACACACGAAAGCAGCGTCTTATCTCAGCTTTTTACACCATCAGCATGAGCACGGGACCGAGATGGCCGCCAAGATCGCGCGTCTCGAACTCGCTAATATCCGCGCCGTCCACGCGTTCGCGAGGGAACACGGCATCGACTGTGACAGCAACCCTTGTACCACGGTGGATGTAGTGTATGATCCCAAGCAATGGGCGACGGCTCAGAAAGCCGTCAAAGCAATGCAGGATGCGATGCCCGGCGAGGAGGCGTCCACGTACACCTTCCACAGCTCCGAAGAGGTGCGCGATCGGTTCTATTGCGGGAAGGGTGGAGACGAGGGTGTCTGTGGTGGCCTTTCGTACGAAGCAGGCAGCTTGAACGCGTATAAGCTCGTCATCGGTGCTTTGAAACTGAGTCTTAAGAAGGGCCTGAACTTACAGACGAATACGCCAGCTACAAGCGTGAGTAAACTCCCTGGAGGTGGGTACCGGGTTGATACCCCCAGGGGTGCTATTACCGCCCGGAGAGTAGTGATAGCGACGAATGGATACACAGCGCGCTTGTTGAAAAAGTTTCAGGGAACTATCGTCCCATTGCGCGGCCACGTCACAGCTCAGCGGCCCGGTCTAAATATGCCAAACAGTGGGCTACCGAGCACATATAGTTTCTTCTACGAGAAAGGCTATGATTACATGATCCCGCGGCCTCAAGGCTCCAAGTTTGAGGGGGACATCATCATCGGTGGTCGCTTGAGTAGTGCCGTATCTGAAGGCTTAAACGAATACGGCACAACTGATGACACGGCCGAGGACGGAGACACGATGCGGGATCTTGGCAACACATTGCCTCAGTACTTTGGCGAGAACTGGGGAGCTGATCATCCTGAGGGTCGGGTTCGTAACCAATGGACAGGCATCATGGGTTATAGCCCTGACGGACTGCCGTTCGTCGGCGAGATGCCAGGTGAGAAGGATCTTTGGGTATCCGCTAGCTTCCAGGGCCATGGCATGGTCTTATGCTGGATGTCTGCTAGGGCTCTAGTGGAGATGGTGGAAGGTCGCGATGGTGGGGAGCTCCGTCGCTGGTTCCCTGATGTCTTTAGGCTTAGCGAGTCGCGATTTGATTTGACGTTTAAGGGCCGCATGCATACCCGCGGTGACCCGTCTTCAGAATAGTGATGATTACATGTTTGTCAATTTATGAATGCGATTGAAGATAGATACTCTCACTTTCATGTGTTCATAACAATCAACCTTTCTTTTAGGATGACATAAAGACATATTTTCATGGAATTTGTCACAATTGCTGTCAAATGCGCACTATATTCCATTCCCATAGTTAACTAATTCCAGATGGCAGATATTCTACCTCGTCCACTATACTCTAGACATCTAGATTTATCCTCACCCAGCTTCAATATTTAATCTAGTTTTTCTACCACCTCTGAAGGGGAAAATTGCCAACTTCCATATACTAAATCATCTACGATGTGGGGGGGTTTTTTTTTTTGGTTTTTATTAATGAAGTACCTATAAGAAACGGAGAAGCGTGTCATGGGATTTTGTCTCCGGAGTGAAGGTAAGCCACAGGTAGGACACAGCTAGGTAGAAGTATAGGGTAAGGCCTTAATATTATCAATTCCCGAGCCTCTCCTCCTTACTTAGGTATATACCCAGATAATACACTAGTCCCGCCCATATGGGTAGATTCTACCCTGCTGCTACATTATCCCCTGACAAAGTGTCACCTATCACCCAGAACTCAATAGTGTAGCGCAACCTTAAAAACAGGGGGCTCCTAAAACCTAATTCAACACGAAAGCTATAACGTGAGAATATCCAACCAGTAATGAACCAATCAGTGATGTGGTAACCGTCCGTCATAACTTGGTTACCTAATGGGGGCCAAGGTGGAAACTTGTTATTGCACGAAGAGTCTAATACTGTCACACCTTCTAACCCGGGATAAAGAAGGTGTCGTGTACATGAGCGAAAGCTGTCAGTTAGTATTGGATTAGACTCCTCGCGTAACAACAGATGTTCATCACCCCCCTATACTTGGATCATGATAAATACCAACTCGCATGGTCATCTTTACGGTGTACAAGGCGAGCTTGCTGACGATGGTGGGCTTTCCGACGTTGTCGGGTCTTCTGACGCCTTCGCACTGTCTGACGTCTTCCGGGTTGTCATCAACATCTAGTCAAATTGTATTAGCAGTTACGATAGCGATGATCAATGGAGATATTACTTACCAGGATTCTGGCATTCTGTTTTACCTCCCTCGTGTTCGAGGCCTTCTCTCGGGCGGCCTTCTTTCCCACTTCTCTTTTGAGATTACTCTCTAGAACTTCCGGTTCGTAGTCGATGCCCGGGTTGCTATGACTAAGGCTGCATTGAATTTTCCCCCCAATACATCTACCACATTTAAATGAGTTGAACTCGGAGGGAGACCGAGCAACCCAGCATGTCTTTTTTAATCTTGTGCATCTTTGGCATGGCCTTGTAGCTTGAACCCCTTTACCACCTAGGTGGAGGCTTTCGCCTCGCCTCTTTTCATGTTCCGTTTTGGTCTTCTTCCCCGCTGGCCTTGGAGGAATTGGGAGAAGGGGAGTGCGGTGTGCTGGGGATGGGTTCAACAGGGACGGGACTGTTATACGTTTGCACTCACCAGGTGATGAGCTGGGAGTCTGCAGAGGGGCTGGTGGTGAGAGAGCGGGTGGCAAAGCCCGTTCGGCAACGCACTGAGGACCGAGGGAAACAGAGATATTTGTGTCCATATTGAACAACTGTATCGTTCAATAGTAAACGGTAATGAGAAGAGATAAAACAGGCGTAGCCTGGTCAGTATATTGGATTTGTTGCTTGTGCAGGTATTATAGCAATGACTGTTTGTAGAAGGATAGGTGGGTGGAAAGGCACTTATTTATATTCTTAGATAGACGTAGAGAAACGGCAAAATGATACCAGCAACAATCTTTAAGTTCCCGGACATTAGGTTGCCAACAATTGAACAGTCACGTACACGCCGAGAAAGCATGACCCATGATCTCGTGTCCCTCTCATCTTTGGTGCATAGAAGGTTATTCCATTAAGCTATTTTTCAGACGGGATCGTCTGCAAGCACAGAGAAGTAGCCGCCACCCTTCGGGGATCCGGGATGAGCTTCTCTCCACCACGTACTCGAGTATCGTGCGTGGCAGTATGTAGTGCCTTCCTTAGGAGCACTTTGAGGTAAGGTAGAGGTAGATGAAGTTTAGGGTTAAGCAACCTGTGTACCGGGCTACCATAGCACGAAGCTTCGATCCTGTCGACATGCCCATTTAACACCGTATTCTAAAATCCCTGTCCGTGGAAGTGACCGGGATAGGTGATATTGGGCAGTACCGACTAGATTCTTGTGAAGGTTTATAGAAGGCCCGTTAAAGCAAGGAGGTTATGGAATTGCTAGTTGGATAGTGAAGGGGGTGACTTGGCTAGTCGTAGTAGATCTAGACCTGTTCAAAATTCTAGGGGACTTTGGTCCCCACTGAGACACACATAGCTCCCTTATCAGAAGACGAAAGGTCCCATTGACCGTGGTGAGAATTGAATGTGCCGTAAATAATCGAAGGCAAGAACTGCCTTCATCAAGGCTGGAATGAAGCTCGGCCATCACCTTAGAGCAGTACATTGCTCCTTCTTCAACCTTAGTTGATAATAAGGCTTGACCGTGAATAGACGTCGTATACGTACACGCGGGGGCTCTCACTTGTCACCGAAGATCAGTATTGTGACCATGCTTTTGTGATACTCGCGAACTTTGTAGCATTGTACCATAGCCGGGCTAGCTATTTCTATGGGAGGTACCTAGTAGCATTAGCATTATACTACCGGGTTAGGTATTGTGATGGGTATCCACCGAGTAGTAGTAGTAGACCCAGTAGCTGTGTTCGTCACGCGGTTCTACGAAGTCCGAGTAGGTTCCCAACCACCCCAATTACCTGGTGTGCTGGTAGAGTTCTTATGTGACTATGCCTCGCCCGCTGAGACTTTCCTCACAATATAGGTATCAGACAACAGCCGAAAAAATGCCCTAGGGTTACCACCTATATGTACCTACTACTGAAAGTAAGACAGCTGTCTGCTGTGGGTTACTCTAATGCCGGTTAGTCTTGGGCTCTTTGTGCAACAACAGGTCTTCACCATGCACTCTTACCTACATGTAGGCTCCGGCACTAATTAATCTCCAAGCTAGTTCGTTCTTAGTATCTACGATGATTTTTTGACGGTAATATTTAGATCGATAGTATCCTCTGCTAGAGGGACTGATAGTCTGTTGATAGCGAATCGGCCGCCAGGCCATCCTTAAAGTCTCGTGTAGTATTATTTCCTAGTAATGGATTTTGTATTAGTGCTAGGATTAGCATCATGATCACTTACACGTTCCGCGATTTAACCTAGAAGCACAAATGTCTTGAAATCCACAGCACTCTACCTATAACTGTCGTAACGTTCTCAGAGACAGTCATATACTAAGATGACGGTGATATAGTCCCCCCGGCTGCCATGTGCCGAGTCCTAATAAGTACATATTATGCATGTTGATCACATAAGAGACCTTGTACCGCCGTAGCGTGATCATATTTCTCGGTATTGAAAACAGGCGTCGAGTGGCTGTCACTGCGTATATGACCAGGGTGTATCTAGTAACATTTGCTTGCAGAAAGAGGACGAGAGTCTCTTAGAAGAGGATAACATGCGGGCCACTAATCGAGGTACCAGCAATAGATATTTGAACACACATAATCTTATATCTACCTCGACACAATTAACTCGCCAATTCTGAAACCCTGATTACAAGGTGAATTCCAGCCGATTGCCTGCATAGTCTCGAGCGAAGAAGCGCTCTGGGTACTCAACGCCCTTAGCACCACTATTCTCCCCTCCCGGTGCATCCGCCGACTTGGGGGCGCCGAGACCGCCGCGCTCAAAGTGGGCATGGATTTTGCGACGCAGCTCCAGCAGCTGTTCGCCGTCGGCGACGCGGAAGCATGGGTGACGGCGCGAGTCAAATGAGAAGTCAACGGGGTCCCCGAATGCGATATGGACCTGCTGCCCCGACGTCCCGATGTCGAACCAGAGGAGCGTGCCCTTTTGCAGGGATGGCACCGCCCGCGGCGTCAGGCCCAACGTGGAGCCGTAGAATGCCGCGGCATCGTCTAGAGTGTCGGGCGGGACGACGAGATTGATGTGATGGAGACCGGTTATCATTTTAGCAGTAGGAGAATGGCGATTCACTTGTTATTATCCGTGTGTATTTTTGTCTCCTTCTCCTTTTCTCTTTGAGGTTGATTTTAACGTGAGAGATGTTCGTCTGAACTCTCGTGAACTTTCCAGGTTGCTTGTTACTTCTTATATCTTACCTAGACACCCCTAGCGGGCGAGATGCGGGGAAACAAGCTGCCTAGATACATATGTAGGTACGCTAAGTTAGGTACCACCATGCTATATACTACCATACTGTGCATCAGGATATTATGTACCACTAGACTGGGTACCTAGGTACCAAAGATTCGGGTGCCCCACGTAGACTAAGATGGGTCAAATCCATCTCGGCGATTTTTTCTTTCCCTCTTCTTTTTTTCCAAGAGATTTCCCTTTTGGTTTGTCACGGGAATGGGGGCCGCGCGCAGGTTTATTGCTGAATTTGGCACTTTAACTCTATAAAGTTCGAAGCAGAATGACAGACATAAATGACATGAATGACAGACAGCCCGATGATCCGATGATGCAGGCAAGGGTGTACTTGTCGGTGTTAGCGGGAGCTGTGAGTACCTAGGTACCTCCTGGTTAGGTTTTAACCTGCGTTAGATTTCCGCTACACTAGGACAAAGCAAATTTTCAAGAATTGGATTTATTTGGCCCATAAATGGGTGCTGGAAATAGCACCTCATTCATAAAGTTCAACGCTAAATAATTGACACGGATGACACGACCTGGAGTCGCAGGTCAGGGTTGTACCTGCACGAGGTAGGAGAAAGCCCAACAACATTTCACCACCTTCAAATTTGTTCCCTGTAACGTTTTTACACCTCGTTTAGGTACTTCGCGTGACTAGAATCACAATTTAAGTGTTGAGAAACGATAAGACAAGTTGACGGCGGATATCCCCCACGGCAACTTACGCCCATATCTAAACCCGATTAGCAATGGGAGCTGAGAAGCAGAGGGAACACGTGCAGCATCGGTTAATCAGGTACCCTGTCAATTTGAAGCTCTTTGGTCGCCTGATTGACCATGTGACCTAACCGTCCTTAACGAACGACCTTCATTGCATCGATTGCGCTCCCTCTATGCTTTAAAAGTACCAGACTAGGATAGAGGGCAATCAAACAACCTAAGGCCTGCGGTGAATGAACCGACGTGGTTTTCCAGCGGCCTGTGTCCATAACGACGATAGTTCCATCGCAATGTCACAAGTTCTCAAGACTAATTGTGCTGTTTGCGGATACTTGGACAACGAGGGCAAAAACTCGTTCACTTTCAAAGCTGCGGATATTGCCCACTCAGCCGAGAGCGGATGTACTCCTTACCAGATTCTAAGGGATAGTCTTGCCCATGCAAGCCCGGAATTTGTCCATGAGGTGGGAGAAGTGAAGGTGGAAAAGGGGAAAGATAGACCGCTGGTGCTGACATATCTAGTCAAAGGGTCACTGGCGCAGGAGTCTATTGAGATATACTCTCACGCATGTGAGCACATGCCCTAGATCAATTTAATTCATGTTTTACTCATTATAGCCCATGAGTCCAGCCGCGCCGACAGCCTACTCCTGGGTTGGACCAGGAGAGGAAATCTCGATTGATGGTTCTTCAAACGCCTGCTTTGAACTCATCCAGAGCTGGATACAAGACTGCGTGACAAACCATCCCCAATGCCCGGTAGATCAGTCCCCAAAACTTCCCACCCGGGTCATCGACGTCGGTTCAGTAAGCCAGCCGCCCCGCCTGCACATCTCGCAGCTGGAGCGTGCGGAGTATATCGCCCTTAGTCACTGCTGGGGACCTCCAGAGAAGGCTGCAGTCACAGTCAAGACAACAGCAAGTACTCTACAGCAGTTCCAGTCCGAGATACCGTGGGGTTCGTTGACCAAGACTTTCCGCGACGCCATATTAATCACCCGACGACTGGGCATCCAATACCTCTGGATCGATTCTCTATGCATCATTCAGGGCGATGCCCAAGACTGGGCCATCGAAGCATCGAAAATGACTATAGTCTACTCTAATGCATTCGTCATTATCTGTGCCAGCGGGGCATCAGATGGAGATCAAGGCTTCATCCGCAATCGCAGCGCGAGCGCCGAGGGTGTGCTACGTATGGAATGTCAAAGCCTAAAAGATACCACGAGCTTCGTGTATGCACGGCGCTCAAGGAGGGGCATCCATTTCACTTTGGCCGAAATGCGAGGCGGAGAGTACTCTCATGGCTGGAAATCCGCGATGGGACAACCGCTCGAGACGCGAGCGTGGACATTTCAAGAGGAGGAACTTGCCACGCGGCTTCTGTTTTACACCGAAGACGAAGTCCAATGGCGATGTCGCAAGGTTAATGCCTGTGAGTGCCGCGTGATTCGTGAGCTAAAGGGCAAGGGATACCTTCGTCTCAGATAACCCCAGCGCAGCGGGCAAAACGCCGCCATACCAGCCGGGCATACGACGGGTGGACTTCTACCCGATGGTGCAAAACAATTGCCCCACCAAAGTGTGGTCGATTGGTACTTCATTGTGGCAAAATACACGCGCCGCGACATGACCTATATGTCGGACCGGCTGCCTGGGCTCTCAGGCATTGCCGGCCACTGGGAGAAAGCTGAAAATGATACGTATCATGCTGGGCTGTGGCGGAAAGACCTACCGCATCAACTCCTATGGTTTGCGCATGCCGTCGGGCTCGGGGCACCAGCCCGCGGCTCCCTGAGGCATCCCGCATATTACGCGCCGACTTGGTCATGGGCCTCCATCACCGGCGGCATACAACACATTCGAGAACCCGGTGAGATTCACGTTCGTGTTATTGACGTCCAGACAGATCCTGCCACGATAAACCGCTTCGGTCCTGTGAAGCGCGGGAATTTGGTATTGTCCGCTGTTTTAATCCCGGTTACTTTGGTACGCGAACAGTCTACCCCTTTTTCGCCTGGAGGAATGATTAAGGCAGTAGATGCTCGCCTCGATAGAGAGCAGTCAGATATCGGCGCCATCCTACCAGACGTCCAAACTGCTGCCGGGGACTCTGAGATAGATGTTCACGAACCACACTACTTACTCCCAGTTTGTTGCAAAACACCCCCTCGCGTGAATGCGAGAACGAAGTACCCCATCGCCTGTCTCCTATTAAGGCATTCAAAGTCAGTTCCAAACGCCTTTGAAAGAGAGGGTTTTCTATTTTCAACATTCGTATCTGGATGGGAAGGACTTACCAGCGGTCTCCTGGAGAGTGAGATTACTATCATTTGAATTATCAATGATAACTATGAATCTATGCTTATTTTAAAGTAAATGTGATTGATTGTCTTTTTTACTAATTGAATTTTGCTTCCATAACACTATGCATAATCGAGATCTAGGACAAGATCATAGGAACACGACATACCGAAGCAAAGGATACTAGCAGCCTTAACATATAGTGGTTCTATAACAAGCGTACAAGCAAGACTCTAGTGACGTAGGCCTCGAATAGTCATCAGGTTTATTATTACGCAACCTATAAGTGTGTCCCTAAATATCGCATTGTGACTCAGCATCTCATCTGACAGAGCCTGTGATATTTGTTGAAAGGATTCAATTTTAGCTGGTAGGAACCCCTGAAATCGCCCAGAATTCTAGTGCCACCTCACGGACGATCAATATTTTGATCCTGTACTAAGTCCTCCATCACCTCATTTCCTGCTATTTAATTCTGATGCGATAGATTCCTAAGGTTGATCTTCGTGCGGCCCTTAAACTCTTCTATTTCATCCGAATTTCTCATTAGCGTAGCATAACAGTGAATATAGACGCAGGGTAGTGTCGTGACTCAGTATTAAGTAGTTCTATGCAATGAAATGCTGTTCTAAAGTTAGAAGCCGGAAACTTAGAATGGGGTCTATTAATAGGTCTATATCGTACAGGTACCTGCGCGATTCCTCTAATTGAATTCTCGCCCTCTACTACAATCTCATCAATACTATAGGTATATGTGCCGTTAATTTAAATTTTAGATTTCCTTAATGCTCGATAAAATTATATCTTCGTTCAAGAGGAAGCGGGGTCAAGATACCGCCTCGTAACCTAGGACGTTCAACCCTACTATGAGCAAATTTCTACTATTTTAAATTTTCGTATCTGGGTGTGATGCTCCCGAAGAAATATTCTAGAATATATCGCTCAAAGTAGAGCGTTCATACGACTAAAGTAACAGTTCGCGTAATTCCCACGAATAAACCTTCTCCTATACTTTTTACGTGATGATTATGTGCCTAGTTTATCAGCCGGGTCTTGCCCTCAAGCACCGGATGCCATCCAGAAACAGCATACTATACCAATCCGCAAACCTTTAGACTCTATAGGGCTCTCTAAGAATATCGTACAATTCCTCATCTTAAATTGCACCACCTTTCCTGTGAAAGATTCCCCATCTTGATCGTTTTCTTAGTGTCACCGAAATTATAGGTAGTTTAAACAAAGTAGCCAAGTAAAAGCCAAGGGTGAACCTGTACTAGTCTGACTAGAGATGATGATTGAAGATGATTCATTCAGCCCTATCCCCAGAACGGAAAGTAAGCAACCCCAGAGCCTCAATATACAGGGGACAAACCCATAGCTGCCAAGAATAAACTAGAAGTTGTTCTTGATCCTATGAAGTCATCGGCGGGGTAACTCGTTAGAATAAAGAGAACAAAGTAATGAGAATCTCACTTGTGGTAGAGGTTATCTATGACAACTAGTAAAAACCACAGGATCGCTTGACACCCAAGAACTCGTCATTATGGAGAAACAACTGGATGAGATCCTAAAATCCCACGTTGTATCACTATCCGAGACAGAAGTCAAAGATAAATTCCTAGCAGCAGGTTTCGTACTCGTCGATAAAAACGGTAAGTGCCCCTGATTATTCTTCCAAATCCGCCTCTCAAATTCGGATATCTAAACATCAACATTAACACTACATCACCCAAAAGGGGTGGTATACACAGGCACGGCTGGCCGTCTAGATTTCGACCCGTCGTCGCCGGCGTACGAACAGGATTCAGTCTCCTGGCTCGCGTCTATGAGCAAACTCGCTACAGCTGTGAGTTTACTGCAGCTTGTAGAACGTGGCATCATCGGCCTCGACGATGATATCAGGAGCACGTTACCGGAACTCGCGGCGCTGCCTGTTCTATGTGGATTTGAGAACGATGGGAAACCGATTTTGGAAGTGCATGGGCGGGTTATAACCTTACGGTAGGTACTTTCTCTATTTTCTTTTTCAATATTTCCTCTTTCCTCATCTTCTCGTCACCCTCTCGTTTTTTCAATTGCGGTCTCTCTAATTCCCGCCAAGGCCCGGGCACTGATGGTGATAACCTATTCCTGACAAAACACAAACACAGACACCTCCTTTCCCACACACTGGGCATAGGCGTCGATATGGCAGACCCAGACCTAATCCAGTGGAGCAAATCCACCGGCCGCCGCATAAACTACATGAGCTACACGCTGGAGGGGATCTCTACGCCCCTGAAATTCGCACCGGGGGAAGGCTGGTACTACGGCACAGCGTACGACTGGGCCGGGCACCTCCTAACTTATGGGGTTGTCCTTGTCATCGTACATGGAAGAGAATATCTTCAGACCGCTAGGCATGGCCTCCACAACATTCAAGCCGGAGGACATAACCGACATCACGAAATGCAGGCTCGCATTCGCGTATTCGGAAACCGACGACAAAGGGAGCATGACTCTGAAACCGGGCCTCTCACCCCTGCCTACGAAAAGAGAAGAAGGCTTCGAAGCCGGCGGGTCGGGCCTCTTCTCCACGCCTGCCGACTATGACCGGCTCCTGCATGGCGTCCTCTCGCACCGCGTCTTGAACGCAGAAACAATGGATCTGTTCTTCGCTCCGCAGCTCAATGATACACAACGCGGTATATTAATGGTCATCGCGGAGTACGCACGCGAAGGCGGGTTCACGCCTGAGTTGCCCGCAAATTGCCCCCTCGACCATGGTCTGGCTGGTGTTTTGAACACCGTCGATGTTCCCGGCAAGAGACGCGCTGGAAGCCTGATGTGGAGCGGCGCGACGAATGGACGCTGGTGGATCGACCGGAAGACTGGTATTGCGGGAGCTGTGTTTACGCAAGTGGAACCGCATGGGAATGAGGTTCTCGTGGGTATGTTCGATGAGCTCGAGCGGGCGGTTTATCGAGGTCGGCTTGGGGGTGTTTCGGGGTGAACTTGGTATGAATCAACGTAATGTCTTCTTGTATGAATTAGCCAACACTTGCTATATTTCTAGAAGATTAGACCAGGAATTTAAAGCTTCTTCAATCTATTCTTTCATCACATCTATTTTATTTCAACAGACCCCCCTTCCCCTTTCTCCTCACTGGAGTTCGAGGAACCAGCACTATCGGGATCGTCGTGAGCAATGACTTCAGATCTGCGTAGATCCCACCCGCCTCTCCAGCCAATCCAACCCTTCTCATGAGGCCCCTTGACCAGGACCAATATCAACGCGGTGCCCAGCTGCGCGATATTCAAGGCTCCGGACCACGTCCAGCCGCCCCTGGCATAAAGCGTATTCCCGACCGCCGTACCAAAGAGTTGTCCCGCAAAAGTGAAGATCATATACACCGAGTTGACGGCATTATGCGCAGTTCGATCCACGTTCGAAACGGCCATTCTGTTCGCCACGATGATAGTGTTTACGCCGAGATCGCCGAGAAATGTCCATATGATGGGCCCCGCGAGCGAGAACGTTCCCACAAACGTTCCAACGAGGACGGTACCGAGCGTGAGTAGTATCGCGATAATAACCGTGCCGTGGGTGTGTATACGCGATGTGAGAAGTCTAGAGACTACCGGATTGAGGAAGACAGGCGATATACCACCTAGGGCAAAGAGCCCGATATTCAGAGTAGAGAGGTGGAAAACGTCGGCAAGTTGGAATGTCAAGGTTGTCCAGAAGCTCGTAAACATGCCCATTGCGAGAAACGCGATCAGAGACGATTGCGTGAGCACGGGGCTTAGAAAAGGGAGCTCCACAATTCGCCATAGGATCGCCGGATACGAGGTCCCGGGGCGCGCGACGGGGTAGTCTTTCATGAAGAGGAACAGAAGCATGAATATGAGCGCCTGTAGTCCGAAAGAGAGCCAGTACACTGTTCTCCACGATGTATACTGCGTTGTGATCCCGCTAATGAGCCGCGCGACTAGGATCCCAAGCACAACGCCGGACATGACGACGGAGGTCATTGTTGCCTTGTGCCGTGATGGCGCGTACTGCACGGTCAGGGGGAACATGAGCTGAGGCGTGACAGTGAGTAATCCGACGAGGAATGACAGACCCAGAAATGACGGGAACGAGGTCGTAAGTATACACCCCAACCACTGCGATATCATTAATCAAAACTGACTCCGATGGAATGAAGGTCATTCGACGAGACTTACCGCAATCGCCGCAGAAAAGACCAACCCTAACACGAGATACCGCCGCCGAAGAATGTCCCCTAGCGGAATCACGAATAGTAAACCGCCGGCATACCCGGCCTGCGTCACCGAGGGAATCAACGCCGCCCGCTCATCTGATACGCCGAAGTCATCCGCGAGGATGTTCAATATGGGATTCGTGTAGTATAAGTTCGCGACGCTAAATGCGCCAGCCTAGAACAATGTTAGTTCACCGGCCATCAATATCTCATCGAATATCAAAACGACCGGACCGAAAAATGTAGTTAGCAGTCGTGATATCACCTCTCATACCCATCTCGGCCATTCGATTTCTAAGTCGAGCCTTCAATCCTAACATAGAATATACACAACACAGCAGGAAGGAAAGGACCTAAACCTACCACCCCAAAAAGAACAACGAGTCCCCAGGTAAGCTCATGGTCGGCATCAGCATCCCACCTCAACCAGGGCGGTGTCCAAGCAAGAGCACGCACAAAGCGACCCGCCCTCGCACACCATTTCCTATTGTGTATCTCGGCCATGACTAAGTCGCACGAAGCCCCAATACTCTCTCAGCTTAGATATGCTAGCATAGTTTGCGCGATCGGGATGGCCAGATAACTATGTTCTCAGCTCGCGGGTGATTTGACCGGATAAAGAGGGGACGGTTCGAGCAACTGATAACTGGGTCTTACCCCATAACGACTACGACTCAAACTCCGTCGTGACCGACTCGTTATATAATAAATGACAATTCAGGAAGCTGCGGATCTAGTGAGTAACTTGTGGCTGTGAAAAAGACTACCTAGATACATGATTCATTCATCTACATTGATGTTGAAGGTTGCCTCGGCATGCGATAACGGGGTCTCCTATTTCCTCAAACTACCTACATAGGAACAAACCAAGGCAGCATTGGGGAATCATTGAGGCAAGTAGAATAATATATTTCCCAATTACTTTAAACGAGACTGAGCGCACCTCTTCTTACGTTGAGTATGCTCTATGGCGCTACGCACATAATATGTATGACCTCGATATAGCTCAACTCCTTATGCTGTCTACGAAATCTCGATAGCATCTCCTGCATGACTCTACGACGGGTTGCCGAGCTTTAGGGGCACTTCCTTTCACAGCGGTCTCGCCGATTATTACTTCTAAACAGTGAAGCTGTAGCAAGGTTTTAATGCTAACGTTCCCATCATTAAGTAATGAGAGAATGAAAAGGTCAAGCCTTTCTTCATCTATCATCGTCCATGCGTGATGTTCATAACTTCTAGTTAATTGTAGACACCCAAGAGAACTGACCCTCAATCGGTAATGACGGTCTACCTAGCACCTCATACTTTAATTTGTCACCAATTTCCGTCAGGTTGAAGGAGAAGATATTACTTCGTGTCGTGGGGGAGCGTCTGTGCGGCTACTGGGGAAAAGCTCGTGGTTGCGGCACTCTCGCCTACTTTCAACTCCTCGTCAGGCACACCTACTCCGATACTACCAGCGGTACTCATGGTGCTCGTCGTACGGTCCATTGCTCGTCGCTCATCCCGCCGGCCACCCGCGATGCCGGTGCCACCACCTACTACGCCACCAACGCCTGTAGTACCACTAACGCTGACGCTGACGCTGGTCGTGGTGCTGCTACTCTCGCTTCTAACTCGGCCAAGTCCAAACTCGCTCTCCCTGCGGTCTCTGAGCATCTTCTCGAGCTCCTTCACGCGCTTCTTCAATGCCTCGTTCTCGCGCTTGGCCGAATCTAATTCACTTCGATAGTGGGCTGTCTCCTCATACCGCAGAGTAGCCGGCATTAGGCCCGGCGAGAGTTCCGACCCAGGGGTAGCCGCAATACTAGCATTCGAAGAGGTACGATCACGAACAAAATACCCGGTGGGATGATCTTGGGGGAATCCATGTTGTGGATGTGAAGAGGGCAGAAAGCCGGAAGTGTTCATATATGGCTGGGGAGAGCGGTTACGACTTGAGCTCCTATGCGACGTCGTGCTATTCTGCCGACTCATCCTCGCAGCACCATGAGGATTTCGGGCGGCTTCGAGAACGGAAGCAGCACTTCCAGAATGTGATTGTGGAATGGGTATCGGGGCAGATGAACCTTGCGTAGCGGCCTGGCTTAAACTGCGTGTGCTAGCAGTGGAACTCGTTCGATGATGTCGGCGGCTCGTCGGGACTGGAAAGCCTGGCCCGGATAACAGGTGGGTATCGGTGAACGAGGACGGGTGTAGCTGGTCGATGGCAGAAGTCGAGGCGCTAGTTGAGGATGCATTTGAAGCTACAGAAGAATTTTGGGCCATTCGGAGCATGGTTAGGTCGCGAGATAGGCGGTTGACCTGGGTTGAGTGGTTAGAGATAGAAAAAATGGAGAGGGAATGTGTGTAGACAGGTATCTTACAAGCAGCTCCTGTTCTTGTTCTAGCTGTGAGTGTAGCTCAGCAGCTGTCAATGGGCGTGGATGACGGAGAGGACCGGGACCAGCACCAACACCGGTATTGTCTTGTCCTAGAACAGGCGGAGGAGCCATGCCAGTGGAGGAGAGAGGAGGCGGTGATGGCAGGTAGCTAGAAGAGCCTTCTTGGAAAGCCTGCTGGTTGGAAGGGAGAATATTGAGAGAAGGTGATGTAGCCACGGCAGGAGGCGGTGATGAAGCTCGCTGGGATGTCTGCTGGTGGGGGCGGCTGGTCTGGATAGAAGAAGTACGACGGGCACGGGCAGCGGAAAGGCCCTGCGGATTCAGAGGGATAGAGTTGAGGTCAGGCATTGCGCAGTTGGGCAGATATGCAATACGTCTCTACAATAGCTTGTTTGAGTAGGTGGTCTCTCTTGTCTGGTCTATCTTGATACTATCCTCTGTGACGATGGTGGCGATGGCAATGGTGGTGACGAAGTGAGAGAGCGGGAGGTGACGACGGTGATGATGAGAGGCGAGGAATGAAGGAAGCCAACAGGCTGTCACTATAATATCAATAGTTTAGATTAAGTTCATTCATGCCATGAGATTCATTAAGCCATCACGTATAATGCGTATGTATACGACTATGTGATGTGGTGGTGCCTCACTCGGGAGTGGACATGGTTTGGCAGAATGCTGGAATCGATTGGGGACAGCAATTGTAGAGGGGAGTGAGGGTGATGATGTGGTGATGGTGATGAATCGACGCATAAACAACGGGAGCAAGGGAAGAAACACGACGTGATGCTGTTGCCAGAGGTCGCTGTGTACTTGCCTATACCTGCGTACTGCACCCAAACGCATGTACCTCCTATACATAAGACACAATACGTGGTCGCGTTTAGTGGTCACTCACTGTGAGTACACACCTTGTGTACCGACCTACTACGAGTATATACTATGTAGGTAAGAAGTACCGCTTACGTTTACGTGGGGTAATAGTGTATGTAGTGTAGAAAAGAGGTGGTGTCACGAATAGGTACCCGTACAGTCAACGGTGCGGGGAAGCACCTTTGCCTCACTGCTCCTCACTACTCCCACTCTACGCTACCCAAGTCCGTCCCGAGAAGGAGAATTGTGGCTTATGCACTGTGGCTCACAGCTCTGCAGTACACTAGCCGATCCATAATAGAGCTGGCCATGGGAGCTTTCCCCTGCCACCCCACCGAGTCCCACCATCTACCGCAGGTACCTACTTAAAGCATTGAAGCTCGCAAGGTATGACGACATACATCTAGTGTATGTAGTGTATGTAGCGTATGTAGATATGATCGCATCGAAGCAGAAGGCGAGTTTGTGTCAATATATGTGGTATTTGGTGCATGAAAAAAAAAAAAAAGAATCGATAAGAGTCTTAGTAAGGTATGACGTACTTTGCTCGAGCATTATATAGGTAGTCTCGCGAGTTCAATTCATTTGTCTTCATTCCCAATATCCTCACTATCTAGTCCAACGACCAAAATATCCTGCAAACACAATACACTAATCGCCAAACCTACCCACCAACTCACCAACCCATCCTCCATCCCAATTATAAACCGGAATTTAAATTTTGCCATGTCTTCCGTCTCCAAGAACGAGGGCCGCCAGTCTCCTCCCCCCGAACAACAGAGCGGTCCCCAACTCCACGAGACCCCCGGCTCTGGCCAAGGAACAGATAATGCCGACAACAAGAGCCAGACAAACCAAGATCAGCTCAAGGTCAGTGGTTGCCTTAATATGGCCGGATACCCAAGTCGCGAAACTTGCTGACGATTCATTCCACACATACAGAATCTCACATCCAATCCACCTGGTCCTATGGATGCAGCACTAGCAGACAAATTCGCGAAAGGCTACAAGCCATAAACTCGGGAAGAAAAACCGAAAACTTCGTGGTAATCGGGATTTTGTATTTGGTGGCGAATCATGGAAGTTAATTAGAAACCTCGGGATTGTGTGGGATTGTCCAAACACTCCTGTGACGTGCGCAGATGGCATGTAATGACTGAATGAACAATTAATACCAAACTGTTTCCTCTCGAACCGATTGGAAATTTCAGTACATCCGCTTTTTGAATATTAAACTTAGTGAATGAGCGGGGAATTGTTGGGTGGCACCTAGGTACCTAGCTAACCTGTCAGACAGGGTAGAATAATCCTCTATAAAGCGGATATAACGTGAAGGTTGTAGGCAGGATCATCGGGGTACGTATCTCAAGATACCTTAGTTGAGCAGGCATTTGCATAATTCAAAGCAATGCACGATGATCGCATTCAATTGGACCTAGGTAGGGACTAACTCTGACCAGCTTCGTGATAACCTGCGTGGTACTCAAGCAAACCGGAATAGGAAAACAACCACCCTTTTCGTTACTCAATTTATTATAAAATACACATAGGTCATCGTCATTCATCAACTCGTCAAACCAAACATCCATACAAAATTACTTTATGCCTTTTCGTCCGAGGTGGCCTGAGCGTAGCTAGCATCTCCTTGAGGCGTGGGTGCTGCCGCCTGAGCTGGTGCACCAGCTGGAGGGTTTGAAGTTGCTGGGTCATAGATATCAGTAGATGTGCTTATAAAAATGTTAGGGCTGTCAGTCTGGGGTCCCTAGGAATAAGTGGTATATTCCTCTGCAAACTTTGTCAGGTGTAGAGTATAATCCGTCACTGACCACTGTGCTGACGCATGGACACCCATCGCAGGCACATCTTTTAGGTGCGCACAAACACTTTTCTTCACGACCGCGACAGTTGCAGGTATGTTCGCCTCTCTTATTGACCACAGGACCCAAAACCTGACCTCCGGACATAAACTCACAAGATTCAGGGGCAGAAGGCGTGGCCTTCTCCTTCTCTTTGCCAAAGACCTTTTCAAGGCCAGAAGCCTTGTAGGCGCTGCCACCATGCTCTTCCTTCTTGAGCTCCTTCAATCGTTGGGCTTCAGCGTGAATATCTTGGGCTTGGCGTTGGCTGTCGGTATAGAACTTGACCAACCGCTTCCCTGTGGGGGTATTCGAAGCTTTCTCAAAGTACGAGGTGAGGCCTCCGAACAGACTATTGGCTCGGTTGGTGATTCCGTAAGATTGGTCGGCCGCCTTGGCACGGTCTGTGGCATGGAATTTCTGGTCGAGATGAGTCAAAGTGTTCATGAATCGCGTTGACACACCACTATCGGATTTTAAAAGTTAGTAATTTATCACAATTAATTAAACCATATCTTAGTAGAGCCTCATAAATGGCGTTGGGGGAGTAGTAACGAGCGCAAGGCCATTTGTAGCGGGGAACTGGTCGCATCACAAGACCATAGGAACGCGTACTGCTTCTGGTCTAGTTCTATGGCACGTTCAATAGCAACATCACCAACGACATAACCATGTGCGAGATATTCAGCGAGGATGCGACTGCGAGGTTTTTCCTCTTGAGAGATATGGTCCGTATCACGGTCGACGTTGATGGCATGAGGGGTACCGTCGTCGGGTTCGCCGTCGGCGGCGGTGACAACAATGGGCGATGAATCGAGCTCAGTGTTATTCAGGAGTTGGGCTGTCTTGGCAGCCGTCTCTTTTTCGAAGGTCACGGTGGCATCTTGAGTTCCATCATCGGCAGGAGAGACCTTTATGTCGGTGATCTTGCCGCTATAGAGGCAGACGGGTTAATGCATGAAGCCTGTGGCCTATATAAGGTAGGCCGACTCACCAGAAGCTGAAGAACTCTTTGATCTGTTGCTCCTTTGTCTGGGCGGAGATCTTCTTGACATAGACAGTGAGGTTGGAAGCCATGGTGATGCAAGATATGCGCAGTTAATAGAATGTAAAGTGCAGAGGTAAAGACGAGTTGCAGAGCAAAAACTGATAGAGAAAACTATTGTTCTGATTTTTGCAAGAGTTGTTATATTTATGATATTAGGTAGGGAGAGTAGAGTATAAGAGCAGCCTAAAGAAAACTACTTAGATAGCATAGAGTATAAGGTATCTGAGGGGTTCTACTCTCGGAGGCCTGCGAGAGAGACGGTAACCCCCACTATGATGTTGAGTACACTATGGAGCGATTGCAGGCTACCTTAAGTAGGTACCTACAGACGCGCCTACAGACGCACTACGGCGTCTGCGGTAGGTAATTGGTCGTGACGCATGCTTAGACTGCAGTAGATGATCCGTGGGTCTGGAGGATGCAAGCACTGAAGCAACGCCTCCAAGCATACATGTACCTCTAGAGACAGGGAAGAGAGGAAAAGAGGGAGAGAGAGGCCTGAGGGGCAAAGCACTCACGTCATACCTGTGCTGTACATAAGTACCGGTAGATTACGCAAGACACACATCCCTGTTTACCATTACGCAGCAGTGTGGCGCAGGTGGTTTTTGCCTAGGCAGAAGGTACCTAAGTACTGATAGCACTAAACAGAGTTCTCTTGGGTGGTCAATCTGCTGGAATTAGGTGTGGAAGGTGAGTTATGGGTCAGACCAGGGGTCCGACCCCTAGTTAATCTACCATTTTCCCCCGCCACTCAGCCACCACTAGCCACTTTTCCACGCCACAGTACATACTATAGTACATAGGTACCTTTAGGTAACTAGATAGTGTACGCAGAATGTACGGTGGTGTCTGTGGCTGACCTAAGGGGCCAAGGCGAGACCAGCCACATACTGCAGCACCTACCTAGTACACATGTAGGGTAGGTATTACCTATAGACCCACTACCTACTTTCACATGTCAACAATCCGCCTGCTTTCGGAAAAAAGCATTCTTCCTTTTTCTATCTCGTTTCCGTCGGTGATGTGGTGATGCCCTGCCATACCATCGTACTGTATTGACTACTGCAGATAAAATCAGTAAATAAGTAAGTAATTAAGTAAGTGACAAGGCCCTTTCCTCAGTCTAGTGGTAGCCACCCGACTCACAATCGCAACCAGGGCTGTGTCTTCTCCTGTCGCTCTTCCTCAACCACGATGCCCACGCTAGACCCAGGCAGACCACGAAACCGAACGTCGCCAAACCCACACTCGTCCAATATACTGCCCTGTAGCCTTTGAGCCTATTTTTCACTGTTGATTTACCGCTCAGCATGTTCCTTTCTACAGTCCCTGCGACCCCTAAACCCAATCCCATACCATAGTATGTAACCGTGCAAACTAGGCTGGCTGCTACTACAACGCTCGGGGTCAGTAATTACCGTTTTGAGCACGATCTGGGTAGTTTTGAGACAACTAGAAGCTTCTAAAACACAGATTTAGCCCAAAGAGAGGCCTTTCTGCTCTCAAAGTAACCAGGACGGGAACAAAATAACTCCGAGAATTACTCACTGCCACCATGCTTCTTATTCACCGTTTTTAAAATCATCAACGTAGCCACGGGGACGCTCGTATACACACCCCATGCTATGAACAGTACGCTTATGAACAGTTGTTGCCAGTATGTCTGCCGGATTCGCATTGTGGAAATGATGGCACCGCCTACCATAATGCTCAACATAGCGACACACAGTAGCGCATGCCGCCCGATACGATAGAGCACGAATCTCGTCGTCATTGCGGCGAGGCAACCAACTGCCAGCAAGGGAGAAAAATATCTAGTGGTCTACAGCCAAAGTGGTTAGCAGACCAGCACTTGGTTGTGTCGTCGTGTTACTTACCAACAACGGAGATGTCGACCGGAGCTGCTCCACAAATTGCCAACCGTAGAACATCCAGATGCCAAAACATGACCAGCCGCAGCCAATAATGACGAGGATCCAGAATACTTCCCATTTCAACGCCGAGTACGGAATCAGTGGTCTCGGGGCGTAACACGTTTCTATCATACCAAATAATGCCGCAAGGATACCGCTCATGATGAGAATGATCCAGAGATACGCCTCTTGCCACCCCACCGCCTGAGCCTGGCACCAGGCAAAGCCAAAGAGCCCGAGGGAAGTGCTGCCAGTTATCATCCCAGGAATATCGAGCTCCAAAATAACCGCACGCGACCCAGGTAGCAACTTGTGTGTCCGACGAGCCAAGGAAATTGTGAAATTACTAATAATCCCAAGCACGAAGAGAGTTACCGAAAACGCCCAATATGCCCACGGCCACCACGCTACCTTGACGATAAGGCTCGCGCCAAGCGCTCCGATTATGAGACCGATCGGTGACATGGCGGCATACAAAGTAAATATTACCGTCTTGCGCATACCTATTGGACGTGTCGCCCTGAGCAGTGCAAGCCCAGTCGGGAGAGTAAACGCGGCGCCTAACCCTTGGAACGCCCGACTAGCGATGAAAAGCGACTGATTCGAGTAGAAAGACGCGCCAACGATGAGGCACCAACCTGCTGACCATGCCAAGCCCATGATAAATATGCGTTTGTGGCCGAATATATCGCCCAGTCTACTAGCAATTAAGACAACTGTACCCAATGCTATAGAGTATCCCGCTATAGACGAGCTGAGGTTATTGGCGTTCCCAACCCGAAACCGAGAACTGACACCCTTCATGATGGGCAGTGTTTGACCAATTCCTGCTTCTATCATCGAATCAATTTCCAGACTTGGTTTTTTTTTTTTTTTTTTTTAATCGGAGCGAGATGTATAAGGGACCGGCTTACGGGCGCACAACTGAGCTAGACATATCGTTGCGATAAATGGAGTCTGCGATAATAACGACGAGTTGGGTTCTTCTTGTGATGGTGTATCGCCTCGAATGGCAGCATTCGGCCGTAATTGCCTCCATGTCTTCGGTTTGTCGTATATACTACTGGAGGGGCGTGGGCCAGGATCTGTGCGCGGTTTTTGGGCTACCGTATAAGTCCGTGACATCTGCAAATGTTGTACGGGCTTTTGGCGTGATGTGCGTCTCTCTGTACGGCGAGATAAGTATGACGAGGGCGCGCTTATGGGATGCGACGAAGAATATTCCTCGTATCCATCGTCGTATTCATCCTCATCAGCATCATCGCTATCGGATGAGAATTTCGACACCGGACCTAGCGCATAGGGTGCTCTTCTGCTAGGTGCGTTGTTCCATGGTGTTTCGAGTTCACGAAAATTGTGAAGCGTAATGTCACAGTTATCGTGGCTCCAAACAGAATTCCGGAACATGGCTTGTTCGAACGCCATGATTTGCGAATGTCATTAGCATTCGGGTGTGAATGGATCGTTCGCCGCTGGCATACATAGTTCGGTCTACAATATATAGGTGCGACATATGTTCAAAACTTGACGCGGCCTCATGCATGTAGCGCCTTTCAACACCATCTTCTGACGAGATTTTATAGTTTTAATAAATCTTATTCTTCGTGGGTCGAAACTCAAATTCTACCGGGTATTTCTACCCACGCGCCAGGGTTGTCGGCGTTTACGATGAGCAGCTCAATGCATATCATCTAGGTTAAGCGGTTTTCTTTTACACAAATGTCGCGTGCACCCATTTGACTAAAAGTTCTACAGGTTATATAAAGACTAGTAAATTTATCAACATATACCATATTGCGTCTAATCAATAGCAAATCTTCTAGGATGCTTATTATATATTTGCTTAGCAAGTCAGAGTACTATACACGGTTAAAATAGGTGTCCCCATAGACCAAGATGAGTATGTGATATCAAGATTCTTTCCGTCACTTCCGCGGCAGGAAACAACAATGCATCCAGCCTATCTATTAACTGACAACTAAGCCCCAATAATGACTAGATATTTTGGACACAACCCTTCAGTAGCCTCGAGCCCGGTTTCACCAGCAGCTTAAGGTTATATTTACTCTACAGTATACGCTAGATTCCACACGTAGTCATCACAGTGAATTAGATTGTGTTGCCTAGGTAGGAGGGATGTCAGGTCATCGACAGTACTAAATCAATATCACGGCTGCCTAGTATGGAAGGAAATTTTGAATAGTGTGCAATATAGGTTTGAATAGATTCTAGTCCACGGCATTTCAGAATATTTGGTCCATATCAGGTGAACCAGGATTAATTAATTACATAATCTAGGCTCTGATCCAGCAAATATATAGCATAGGTTCTTACGTTATCGAAAATTTGAACCTCCCGATGTGTGCTTATATCTACAGTCCCGCCTTCACTAAAACTTTCACCGAATGCAGAAGGCAGCTTGATTAACCTACAATTAACACCTTTGTTGTCAACCGCCAATATCCGGTATAGCTATCTTGTTATAGAGACATATTTGAGACACGCACAAAAGACATGATAATTCTTTATTGAGATTATCTCTCCCGGATTAGGCACTTGTCCCTAAAGTTAGTTCTAGGCTCTCTAGGTAATGAGGCGCTCTTACATATTTCAATTTGAATAAGAAATTTAAGCAACAGGGTAGCTAAGCATACAAGCTATACAAAATGACCGGCACTCTGGACACGAAAGCGGTGGAATATGACTGGCCACTCGGCGGGAAACTAAATGTCGAAAATCCAGAAGACCCATGGGCAAACCAAAATTTGGAAAGACGGAATCCAGATGACATAAGTCTAGAAAGTCCGGGGTCACACCACCAAAATCCGGATATAAAGAACCCGGGAGACCACAATCTAAATGGCCAAAATCTAGGAAAGCATAATTTAGAAGGCCCAGAAAATACAAGTTTAGATAAGCAGATCCTAGAAGTTCCAGAACTGCGGAATCCCGAAGATGTGCAAGACCAAAAGCCAGACATCCAAGACTCCGATGCCCAGAATGATGCTTCCCAACATATTGGTCCTCGAGATCCCAATTCTGAAGGCACCCGCCCCAAAATCCCCGAATCAAAAGGTCTTACGCCCCCATCTTCTAGTCCTACAGCTTCACATCCGACAGCTTCCGGTGCTGTAGTTCCCGGTACTACAACGTCAGGCTCAACGATGTCTAGTTCTACGATTTCCAAATCTTTGCCCTCATTCAAGTCTCCTGGGCAGTGGAAAGCCAATAGGAAGCAGCATGGAAAGGAGGCTAAGGAAAAAGAGAGGCAATGGAATGAAAGAGAGAAGAAACGGAAAGAAAATGAATCTGCCAGGGTACAGGAGGAGGCAGTGAAGAGACTTCGCGAGCAACTAAGGCTCGGTCGCCTAGCAATATGTGTAGGGTCGAATGTTACTCTTTACTCGGCTTCCAGCCAAGCAGAACGCCTTTCGTGGTGGGGATTCAGTAAGTAATCTCGAGTTACGGACCGTCCTTCCTGGCTTTTGCAGACGACTAGAGTATTTTAGCAACTATACCCCATTGCTATAAGGGCTTCTCGGTCACGAACGCCCTTTTAGATCTTGTAAATACATAAATGAAGCTACTGACTTGATGAATCAGTGTCTAATGCTTTGGATTATCTTGAGGATCAGGGTTCCGGGTCCACTACACAGCCAATCAATCAAGCAGACGTCAGTAGTGCTAGGAAAGCATTGCAGAAGGATGATCCCACTGAGGCTGACCGCGAGAGGGTCTCGAATAAGATTCAGAAGATATTAGCTAGCCGTGGTGATCTGGAGACGACTTGGAGTGAGTAATAGTTGAGTTCATTTTCATTGCGTCGGGATGCTAGTTATAGCGCTTATATCTGAGAACATCTCGGATTTCATTGTGCTTTTCAATGCTAATTCTATTGTTTAGTGAAGACCCAGTTCCAAAACCTATACAGGGACTATGTGGAACAGTATGAACTGCTCGATGCTATAAAGGCACTTCATGAGCAAGGTGCCACGTTGCTAACGACAAATTACGACGACTGCCTTGAGAACCACTGTGATCTAGAACCCATCGACGCTTCAGACCCCGGCGGCCTGATTTCGTACCAACGGGGTTCCCGACAAGGAGTCTTCCATGCTTATGGATACTGGGGGAACGCATGTCATGTCGTGCTATCTTCGACGCAATACATACAAAATAAGAAGAACGAGGTTGCCCGAGAGACATTACAGCATATTCTAGCCACAAAGACGGTGTTGTTCGTCGGCTATGGAATTGGTTCGGGTGATGAGAATTTTGGACCGCTGTTTGAATGGATCGGAGAGAAGAATGTCGGAGCTGGTGCAAGCCATTACATCTTGCTTCAGGGCAAAGACCCAAACCCGATCACTCACTTACCTCTGATTTATCTGCGACGTGAATCTTACGATGGTGTCTCGCAATTCCTCACAGGTCTCCTTGATCCTAGTGAACGCCGGGAGGGAACCCGTGGGTCACATACCCCCAAAATTGTAAACTCGACTAATTTTCAACAGTCACCGAATTACCCCATGGTAGAGAGAGAGTGAGGATTCATAATTGGCTTGCGCCCACCGACCAATCTGGATTCCTGAATGATATGTGGAATCTCCATGGTCCCAATAGGTTCGACCGGCAGGTAACACAGAGTCAAGACATTTGGACTCTAAACACCCCATCGCGCGTACGCCTGAAGGGTGAAGGTGAGTATGGTTTCACCGGGTCAGAGTCTTGTTCCGAGAGCTAACCGAGCAATTGTGTAGAGGGATGGGGTAAAACAATGTTTTGCACCTCCGTCATTCAGCATACACTGAAAAGTTGCCGACTGGGTACTCTCAAACGCGCTCGGGATTCGCTCGCCTATTTCTTTTGCGCAACGTATAGGCCGTACATAGACTCGCCAGAGGTTCAAGTTTATGACTTCAATGTATTCTTACGAACAGTGATCTCGCAGCTTTGTTCACCGGAAACCGTCTTCGCCCCCCTTCGCGCCTTATACGCAGATTGCACGAGGTACCACCCGGCAAGACAGCCCAGGAACGCCGAGCTTGAGGCGGTTCTGATTGGGCTCCTTCAGCAGCTCAACAAGTCGCCCTCTCCTAAGAAAGGAAATCCAATATTGCCTGGCGAGACATACCTCGTCGTCGACGAGTTGGAGGCACTTTCGCCAAATATGAGAGGTGAGTATTCCAAGTTTATCAAAATTATCGCCAGTCTACCACTAGAGCATTTCCATCTCCTGGTAACGGCAGAGGACCCTCTCACGCTCGGCATAGACCCGCCGCCGCGACACAAGGAGCCACAAAAAGTCAAAGGAAAGAAGGGAAAGTCTTACAAGGCTATATATAAACTAGCGGCAAAAGCTCCAGCCAAAAAGGGTGCTACGGACTGGGCCGAAGTTACGCTTGATTGGACAACGACGGGAACGGCGGCGAATGAATGGCTCAGGGACCGCTTCAACACTGACCCATCTTTGGCCAACTACGTGAACATCCACCAGGATTTGATATTCCAGATCCACGGGTCCGGTCAAAAGTAAGCATCGATCTACGCTATTGCCACATGAATTTATAATCAGCATGCTGACCTAATCGTTCCAATAGCTTGAGATGGGTCTACTGGAAGCTCAACAGACTCGCAGAGATAGGGGCTGCACCAGAGTTGGACGATGCTGAGCTCAAAGAGGCTGCTGAAGTCGCGTTAGATGAGGTAGATGATGAGGAGGATGAGGATGGCGTCGCCTACAGTGATGATGAAACTGACGATGACGACGATGTCCTCCCGAGTGGGAAGAGAGCTAAGGAACAGGAAAATTCAGGTAATAAGAGAAGGAAAAAGAGTCCTTGAAATAGGACTATTTGAGAAATTGGGAGTGAGAAAGAACTAGCTTGCGCCTCATCGGAATCGATGAGCTGCGGAGGAAGTAGGGGATTATGTTATAGGGATCCAAGGTTGCCGGGATAAAAAGGGGGCCGTCAACAAATTGAGAGAAGGCCCTTGGCGTCAAGGACGTTAGTTCGATACCTAAACTATGAATCATTCATCATCACTAGCAATGCGCAACCCCAACTACATACTTGAACTTGAATTGTGTTTTTGATAGCTACTTGGAAAGTTACGTATTTCGTGTTAACACGTACGCATGATGGAAATAACACCCTCTTGAGTAAATAGTTACTTATCCCTTGCACCTACAAGCTACGGTTAAAAATTTTACATCATATCTCGGATCTTACAAGAACAGTAACTAGATTATGGCTCGCAACCCTACCGCAGGCCAACACCGGTAATTAGCAGGATAGATTTCTTCGCGTGATATAACGTTCAAGCTAGAGAAGAGATATAAATAGTTCTCATAGCTCGTGTTCATACTAAGCTTAGTCAAGATTTGAAAATACCAGACGATGGCACATAAATCACTAAGTTAAAACGTTACTTTATCATCATATATATAACGTAATTGATAAGCGAGTGCCACAGACAAGCAAGTTTCGCACTTTGGCTTGGCGTACCCTGTAGGCTACTTTATATGCAGAGGTACTTACTC
>MU377164.1:0-50296 GCA_022495195.1 Xylaria digitata
ATTATCATAGTATTATGTTTAGTAAAACAATTCTTTTTAGCTAAATAATTCTTATAGCAAGCATTTGAGATACCCCCCCTGGCGCGCTACGGTACTGTATAATTTTTCTAAGTATACCTACTTAAGGCTATACCTATACCTACCACTTTCTTTATCTGCGCTGCCGAGAACCGCTGAGTAGCGAGCGACCTTGCTAGCTGATTGAGGGATAGGCTGGATCGAAGATGTCCTAAAATTCGCCGATATACATACACTACACTACCTACTCCACACCTATTTACTGTATATATACTCACTCAAGCTGATTACTCGAGTGAAGTACCGGCCAGATTTGCCAAGAGGGTTACACTAGGTACTAGTAGACTACTAGTCCATCTATTATGTCCACTACACATGCAAGCAAGGTACGCACTGTATAATACTTAAATATACTTACTGTACTATCTCCAAAGCACGTGTACCACTAGATAGGAACCTCGTCGATCGGTCGATCGGTCGTTAAGTTGGAGCGGCATATAGGACTCCCTGAAGCAGTGTACATACATGATGCATTCTGCACGATTGCACATTCAAGGAGAACATCGAAGCAGAAGAGAGATTTCCAAAGTGCGGTGCCATCTACCTACTATACTTCCTGCATACTAATACATACCTAAGGTAGGCAGGTAAGTAGGTCATAGTCAACATCCATCTATCACATACACTACCACAAATTCACTCAAACCCCTTCAAATAAGCGTCGGCCTTCTTCCACTCCTGCTCGATGATGCATTTCTTATCCTCTCCCCTAACCCGGAATCTAGCCTGCCACGGCTTGGGCCCCATCAACATGCCTGCATGGAATCCATCGACGCTCGTGTCTATCCTGTCCGGCGAGATGGCTTCGATATCGAAGCACCACACAACTTTTGCCATTGTCAACAACAGGCTTTTCTGAGCCAGGTGTTGCCCAACACACGCTCGCCTCCCCCCTCCAAAGCTCCAAACCCGTCGTCCCAAAGGGCTGTTGCTGTTTTCACCTCGGCTTCTTTTGAAGCCACTCGGGTGTCGGAGAAACCGCGTTGGGTCAAATACCTCTGGATTTTCGAATGCCTCGGAGTCATGATTGATGCCCCATATATTTACCAGGACAGCCGTATTGGCTGGAATCAAGAACCCCTCGTAAACGTCATCTTGAGTCGTAGCGTGCGGAATTCCCGAGGCAATACTGGGGCGCCACCGGAGGACCTATCACGTCTTTTAATCACAGACCTGAACATATCGTTTTACGCTAGAGTAGACTTACTTCGAGAAGACATGCTACGAGGAATGGAAGTTCTGCTTCGTTCGTCTCTGTCGGCATCTTGTCCCTGCCGTAGAACTCATCCACTTCTAGCTGGGCCGTTTTTAAAATGGAAGGATTCGCCGCCATCGCCAAAAGAAACGTCTCAAATGTAGTGGCGGTTGTGTCAGAACCGCCTTCCATTAGCACGCCTCCCATGTATTCGAGATCGATGTCGCTATATCCGTCCTTCTCTTGCCTGTCAAGCAAGTCCTTCATCAAGCATTCCCTGCTTCGACCCTGGGCTATTCTCTCCCTCACCCCTGAAAGCAGATCACGGTAAAGAGCGTGTTGATTCCGTCCCACGGATTCTACCTTATGCCTCCATCCTCGCCAAGGCGTAATAAATTCTGGTACTAACCTCAAGAAAGGTAAGATGTCATAAGGCGGAATAAATCCAGGGGCCATAATAGCCGCCCAGTCTTCCTGTCCATCGAAGAAGCGTTTGACTAGGCTGTTGTCAATGAACTTCTTCGCTCGCGTTCCGAAGACTGAAGCCATTATGATGGCCCCATGATATCGGAGTATATGCTCATGAAATCTCTCTGGCTCTACTAGCAACTCGTACACTTTAGAACGTCAGGTTAGTGATGTGGAATCACTGTGATGGGAACATCGCTGGGAGGGGAAAAAAAACGCGAGCCGCACCAAACGGCAACTCAAAGGAAAGGGCGGTAGCCACCCCAATTCTACTCACTAAGCTGGCATGACTCGGCCTCATCTATCGGGGACCGTTTTTCGCTTTCACTCTTCTTGAGGAACTCCGCAACAGTCTTGCGCTCCCTCCGCCACTTAGGACCGTACTGTAGAATTGCGAGATGGTAGTCGCCAGGAGCCTAGAAACATAAATGATGAGAAATAATCATTTACTGTAGAGATTTGTCTTGTTCTTAGGTTTCAATGAAATGCAGGGTCAATGTGGTATACTAGCACATAAAAGCAACACTTTCATTAACTAGAATTTAAAAGACTCAAAAACACGTACGGGCATCACGATTGTAGCCGCAGGAAAAGCCGGTCGTGACGAGTAGATAGCTCCACGTTGATCGAGAAGGTCTCGAGCCGCTTTCCAACTGTTTATCACCACAGCGTAGGTGCTTGGGCCTAGTTGTAAGCCCATAAGGCCATTCGATGAGTATTTCCAGCATAGCTCGGCAAGCTCCAAGTATACCTTTTGCCGGGGTAGTTGATGCAGGTTGCCTAGGAGTGCTAACGTCGGTGGACACGGAGGGAAGTCTCGCGGGCGACGATCCAAGAGAAGGCGAATACAGCTATACAAAATTAAAATAGAGGACAAAAGTCCCAATGTGAGTGTAATGAGAGTCATTTTTAAGATCTAGCCAAAAGATCTACCTTTGTACTGTTTCCTGGTATCTCCCATTCTCGTAATAGAAAAAGTACCCCAGCCTATCTTCTAAGGTTTCACGACAGGACCTATATATACTTAGTAAATCCATACCTGGAGCAGACTAGAGCAAAGACCATGAGCGCTACCCATTAGCTGTCAACTGTCTCGCTGGTTACCTGCTGAGGATACGGCGTATATCGCTGCACACTGAAACGGGAGGGAAAGTGGCAGAGCACCCTTGTCGCAGAACGGCTTCTACCTCGCTCGTATCTCGAATACAATTCGTCGAGATGGCAGTGGATTACGTTGTAGGTGTCATATGAGGCGAGTGTGAGGTGAGCAAGGAACGAATCGGCTATCAGCAAGATAATTATTGCCTAGCATAGCGTGAACCATACCGAACATCGTTCGCCTTATTCTACCAATAATTTAGATAGATTAGAATCTATATTCAATTAGGGGATTGTTCGTCACATCAGATCCTACGTCAATATACCCAGTTATTGACTCTTCTACCGAGCCACTGGATCAAGTATGGACGAGAGGTGACAATAACGCATTGATCTTCATGTGAAAGTACGAAAGAGGGAAACCCAGGGAAATTCGGGGAAAGCTCTATCTAGAAGAAAAAGCAACAAGGGAGGGTAGGATTGGATGGTGGCACATGCTAGTCGTGGTAGTGTGCAACCCTGACAATACATCCGCTCTCTAATGCGATACTATGGCATTGGAAATATTTGTCGAGTTCCTCTTAGGGTGCACGGCAAATATACTATTGAAACTTGTAATGCGCCTAATCTAAGCCCCTAGTTCAACTATTCATCAATCAACCTACATGTTCTGCTAATGCGGTTTTGTACCTGCGGCCCAAAGAGTTAAAAATAGAAAATTGATTGTTGCATCTACCGAGCACACTACATCATTACCTTGTAGTGTAGTTAGAACGATGCAGTTTTGTTCTCCAGTGATGCCCGGAGCTGTCAAGATCCCGGGAACCGACAAGGTGGTGTGAGTTGGTACGATTTTGCGAGCTTGTGCATCTAATCCCGGTCCATCTAGTTATTAAATCGAATAAGGTTGTGAGTAAAGAACCCACGTTGTAAAAGGTGCTTCGTGGGTGGTATAGAACAGCACTATATGTTTTGCCACGCGCACTAGCCTTCAATAGTCTCAAGAATCTTAGAGTCCAATTCGATGTCCCGGTGTTGGAATTCAGCCGTGTCAGCCCTTGCTTTATTCCAAGACATAGCTGTAGAAGCGTCTGGAATGGGTAAGGCATGTCGGCAACTATCGTCGCCAATTGCTGACCTCTTTGTGTATATAGAGATCTCGAATTCTAGGACCTTAGAAGAATTATTGTGGTTTGAAGTCATTCTAAACTCTTATAGAAGCCCCTTTATAATGTTCTACTAGAGCCACGATGAGGCTGTCGTGGTTGGTTAACAAACAAGGAGCTGTCTGAAAACTCCGGATTCTTATAACTCACAACGAACCCAGGCGTGTGAAAATGAGGCTTATATTACGTTGCCAGCATGATAGGAGACTAGTAATCCAAAGTGACGATCAGAGTCGGCAAGACTACCCATTCTAGCTACTAATGCTCAAGTCGGCTCTCTAAGTTCCCGTGTTGTGACACATGGAGTATTGCAATGGCCTTATTCCGGCACCCGCTGGTGGTCCAATAGTCTCCGGTTGTCGATATCTTCATGCCTACGTAGACCTAGAATCATAGCGCTACTTCAAATAGCTTAACAGTTCCTTCATCTCCAACAGACACCCATCGTGTCTTCTGATATCTTTCAATCCGGAGAGACGCCTCGCCGTGATAGAAGCATTGGAACGGGCGAGGCTGCTCGGAACGTACGACATCCGTGTGACATGATGGGCCGGAATGCCATGCACGGCATGCAAAGCCAAGTTCGTTATGTAGAGTACGGAAGAGAAAGGGCTAGCGAGAAGATAAGTGGGCGTAATAGCCCGGTTCGCTGATAGAAGGAGGAGGAGACGCAAGGATGTGTTGACTGCCTCGCATAGCCAGTGTTCTTCCTGGGGGTTAGGGCACATGGTCAATGTGTGAGCTGGCAACCATGGCGACCTAGAATAGAAGTCCCGAGATAGCCCAACATTCTGCATACATCATCTCCGAGATCTTAGGCGGTAAACGGCCAAAGAGGTGCGCCACATCCGGCGATGTAGAGCCGTATTATATCGTGTCATTGATTACCAAGAATGGCCGTTCCCGCCGAGTAACATCTCCCTACAAAAGACAGGCATTTACTCAGAAGAGAAATAGGCGGCAAAAGCCCACAAGGCTCTTACAATCTTATAGCGGCAACATAGATAGTCTGTCCTATCCTATTTTTGTGTCGAAGACACCCTAATTCCAGTTCTTCATCCCGATCGCTTAAGGCGGATAAGGTGTCCGGTTTATGCATCTCAGAGTCTGCTTCAAGGCGTTGAGTCGATCCCACCGTACTCGAGAATTGTGCTCTGTGAGTGGTCACCAACCGTCAACATGCGCAGACGCGAGGCCGAAAGAGGCAGCCAGCAGCATGGCTGACTATTGCTTGAGGGCCGCGGGAATGGGATGATGAATGATAGCATCAGCATGGCAGGCGGGTTCAATTAAACAGCGACGGGAGATGGGATGGAAGACTTTGACCGCGCTAAAATACCTTAGCTAATCTACGCTACAACCTTGGCTCGCTCTGATACTTCGATGTAAACAAAGCACATTCCTATGGCATTAACTGCTCTCGGCCGTCATTGCGATAGTGTACTCCGTCACCATGCGAGTAGAATCAACAATTGCCACACTACATGGTGACAGTGGGACACTATAGAGACTACACTGGCGTGTAAGAAGAGGACGGGAACTAACGTCGCAAAGAAAACGCCTATTTAGTGGTTGTTTAGAGTGAACCAATCACATCGGTGCCTAGGCATAAGCCAGCAACCGCGTGATGCGCTGATTTGTGGGTGGGATTATTGCAGGACTGTTGGTGTTTAGTTGCTTATCGTCTCCCAACAGGTAGATGGTAGATGGTCCGTAATTGTGCTACCCTAGCTAGAGATGAGCGGCGCGTCCATGGTGCATATATCAAGATAATACCATAGTGACATGTAGGGAAAATGATGATGTTATTTAAATATGCTTCTAGCATGTGATGAGTTGTCTCGAATTGTTTCCATACGGTCTCCAACATGACTGGATGAACCGGGGTGGGCTACAGCGGCATGCTTGACAATCATTAACCTAACCTTAGGTACCTAGGCTTATGTAGACTTTATCCAAGAGGCAGATAGTAGTCCTCTAGTACAACCTGCGTATTACGCATGATGACCTCAGTATCTCTGAATACCGTTACCCAAGCCAAGACCCTAACATCTTCTCGTCTTGGTGGTCAAACATATGAACACGTTCTCTCGTCTAATATGCTGTGTAGAACAGTGGACGCCGCTTGGAGCCGCCCGCAATACATAGGGACCAAAATAGCACTGCCCAACTTGATCAACACATGTGATCCCACCTCACTGCATATGCCCCATCACCGCGTGTTCGACACCCCTGCTATAACACCAAGGCATCCGCAGTAAATGAAACGGTATAGAACAGTCACCAGTGCTATAGACCCATCTTCCCTCGAGTCTAGGTAAGCGATATGATGAATGCACACATAATGCACATGGCAGGTGGTCAAGTAAAACATATGCCATACCCTCATCTCTCGGTAAAGTCGATTAGGTAAGGGTTTGAGATAGGTCTTGTCGCCTTGCTCAGCGCAATCCAACAGTGCTGGTGTTGCCTCTCGCCATCACATGTCTCCCAGGTGAAATGCTCAACTTCGCCTGGATTAAACTGCCAATACCGCAATGGTGGCCGACGTGTGACGTTGAAGGGAAATGCGACTCTCCCCTCGTCACCTTTACTAGCTTTATAACCCTCGTCCTCTAATTCCCGCAGACCCGCGTAATGTGTCCGAATGGGTAATGCGGGTGGAAGCTCGACAGTGTAGTTTACTTCCCCCTTCTTCCCTCTTCGCACGGGAATCCGCTCTAGGTATGACGCGAGAGTACGCTCAGGGATTTTCCGCCACGGCCCCCGGTTGTAGATGTCAAGCGAGATCCGCAAGCTGTGTAAACACGTGGGGTAGTCCGCGATGGCGGCGAAGATAGCGCCTAGGCGGTTATTCTTAGCCCGAACGAGCGATGCTTTTCCGGCAATGTCGTTATGACCGTCATGGTTTTCGGTGTCCGGGTAGCCAATAGCCATAAAAGGTGCAAGCTCGTGGAATGGCACACTTAGGGTGAGGTCAAGGTTCCGGAGGTGACGGATGAGATGGGAGGAACCAGGCCGCACTAGGAAGCGGTGGGCCGAGAAAACGTCGTTGAATATAATTTTGTGGTATTCAAGAAAGGACTCCATCACTTCTGGGTGCCTTGGCATCAAGAATAGATGTCAGCATCTCGGTTCTAGACCGGTTCCCAAGACGAGTGATTCGGAGCGATAGACTTACATCTTCTTGCATGCGACCATCAGCGCTGCTAAATCGGTATGATCAATCGAGGTCGGTTTCCCATACTCGATTCTTTCCGCGCATCTCCAGTGACGTTGCCCCCAGGTCGAAGCAAGTCTTCGCTGCCAGAGAAGCAAGTCTCCCGTGCTAGTGTGGTGTATCAAATCCATTTGTTTTTGAATCAGATCTCTATCCTCGTCATCTTCCTGATACATGACACAGCGAGTATGCGCCCAATGACCATTTTTGAAATGCAAGTGTCGCCCATTGGACTCATGATACATATAATCGTAAGGGCTCTGCCATACATAGGCATAGATCATTTTCCTGATCTCGAGGGGAAGCTTTTGAAAAAATGAGCAATCTTCTTGTTCATCGAATTTAGTCTTCGGCGTCTCTGGCGAAGCCAAATCTCTCCCTTCTGATTTGTTTGTGTTTGTTGACGGAGGGGCGCTGCATGTACTTGACTTTTCTAACTTCCGGCGAAGATACGACTTCAACCGAGACGGGACGCCGACGGCCATGTTTATTATGGTCTTATACCCTGTTGTAAGGGGTGATAGGAAATAGATGGGTTAACAATGAATCAAACAGCCGCCTCCGGGAAGTAGGATAGGAAACCCAATATTTATCCAAAGAGGTGCTGAGCCCAATCCTATATCTTGCCCTGGGGTCCTCGCAAAAAATAGGTTATTAACCAATCGTTACAAAGAAGACAATGCAATAGAAAGACAAAGACAAAGACAAAGACGACACCGTTTCTATTTGAACCCGTCCTAGCCGCACAACTGGGCATCTCGTGAGCCCGGGAACCAACAATTACGAAGTAATACATGATCATGAGCCCCTCATAGCCCCCATGCCTAACTAGGGTTAGGTGACAAAGTACGTTGACCACTATCCGACAATTCAGAATTCGTTGACTTTTGGGTTACCTTGGCTGCCTGAGATGACTCCCTAGGGCTGAGCTACACGTGTAGGCAGCATGAACAGGATGGATAACCCCGGGCATGACAAGCGCCGCGTAGTAGGACGGCTGGGGCAGGTGATGGGTTTCTATGAGTAAAAGTGAGCAGGGCGCAGTACACCAATGTACTATGTACCACTACCCTTGTCACTTGCTCTACTGTATACGGAAGCATACATTCGCGACTTACATGGGGTCTCTGCGAAGGTGTGTGATGAGCTGTATTTGAAACCAGATCTTCTGCCACCCATAAGAGCACAAGGGTAAAGATAGGTGAATTTCTGTGCAGCATGCTTGCCATTGTCCGTCCCGGATGAACATGAGCGTACGGCAACCTTCCCTAGTGTAGACAGAGGGAAACACCTTTCGGCTTACAGGTACACAGAGTACGCAATTAGTGGCAGATTAGAAACCGGGCTCCCGCCAAAAGCCGGAGTCTCATCGGGTCTTTATGCTCTACGGTTCCACCCCGTCGGTATCCAATCATGATGGTAGCAGCCTTAGAACAACCCTGAGGAAACATGCAGATGTTACGGCTTAGCTTATAGAAGAACAAAGGGATAGGATATACAATTTATCGGGTAGGTACCTCTGTACAGCCCTAGACTATGACTTGTTGGGCTCGGCGCACGCGGCAAATCCCAATAATGATAACCAACAAGTCATAGGAGAGGTTTACAATATACTGTGTGGTATAGGTATGTACCCAACGTAATACTAACCTTGGTAGCTAACCTTGCGTGGTTGTTGGATCCTATTCCCCCCCACATCGAGTCACCGCACAGCCAACAGCTTGGACGATAAACATTGAATACTTATCATGACTGCAATTGCAAATCCACTCCAGTCTTATCTGCTTATTTGTGAATGATCCCAACACGAAACTTTGCGCAAACGAGTTGCGGCTTGGGGCTTTACTTCCCGTGGCTCCTAATAATGTCGACGACGTGTCTCTTGCATCGCCTGTGCCGTGCGGTGACATCACTCGACCCGGAATACAAAGTTAAGCATTGTTCGGGTCTTGTTCTTCTTGCTTGCCTGCCTGCCTACCTGCCTGTGGCACGGCCGATATGATAGGTACAGAGCTTCGTGTGGTGAACAGATGATGATGAAAACATAAAAGCGATGCCAGGACTGAGCTGGCATGGTGGTATAGGTATGTGTGTCTTGGCCTGTATGCCCGTCTCACCGTCAGCACAACTCCATCTGTAGTACGGGGGACTCAAGGATCGGCGCCCCAGTCTAGGTATTCTACATACTAAGGTTAGTAGGTTAGTGTAGTCCCTCCGATCCTCAAGTTCGGATGACTTTCGCGGCGGGGCCCTTCTTCCCTGGTGTCACCACATTTGACGAATGTAACTGTATAATAAATGCCTCCCACAGCGAATTCATGAATCGTACTTTAACTAGCTTTGCATTGTAACTACAATGCGGATATCCCCTCCTCTCCTGGTTACTAATTCGGTCTACGATCATATCTCTATAGTAAACTGCCTGCTGGTAGGGGTTGAAAAAAGAATACTTCGCCATGGCCCTGAATTTTCTTAATTGGGTCCTCGTGGTACAGGCTAGCTCACGGGATTATCCGGAGACATGGTCCTTTTTTTTTCTTGCTGAGAGTGCTCGCTCAACGAATGAGGTTGAGGAAAGCTTCTGGCTTGCAGCTAGTGTTCATGGTTTTCCCTAGGCGGGTAGATGGGAAGCACCTTCGACCTTGAACCGGGTAATCGGCTTTATCTGACTGAATTCGGAGTTTGGTATGCTGTCACTCCCCGCTTAGACGAATGGGGGGATTGGATAAGAGAACCCAACGTTGCAGCTCAACACCATCTCCTCTTGACGATTAGTAGTGTAGGTAAACACTGACTCTAAAACCGATATAAAAAAAATGCGAGAATAATTAGGATACTATCGGCCGGTCAGTCGGTCATCCATTATATCGAATCTGCATGATTGATCCTGCAAAGAACGATCTACGGTTCAGCAGCTACAGCCCGCAGTGGCACATGACTGCCATAGCCTGGTGAAGGGATGGGTATATGACGCGCGAAGCGAGCGAAAACGTGGTATACCTGGCTCACCTCTGCGCGTGGAGGATGATGCAGCATGTCGGTGCACGCGCTGTAAAGTATGCACGAAGATTAGATTTCCGCTTGGCGCTACTTTCTTGGCTAGGCGGCCAGCCCAGAAGGGAAATGTTGCGCTTATTTTAGCTCGAAGCAACTGTAGCTGAAGTACGTGCGTATGTGTGTATTGTCACGGCACTAATATCTCACACCTAGGTATGAAGCTCTTTTGAGGGGGCTCTTCCCATCACCCAAGGTACGACGAAAGAAGATGCGATTCGTCGCTGACTATTTCCCCATCAATCTACTTTATGGTGTTCTCCATACCCGTGGCCACCGCGGGTGTGTAAGACGTTATCTACTTAATGTATCTAAATGTTTAGTAGATACCCACTACCGTTTTCCTTCCCCTTTTTGACACCCACCTACCCGGCCCACCACACCACATCTCCTTGAACAACGACAATATAGTATATATTAGTGAGATATAAACATAGGGTGTGGACATACGCATGTGAATGAGGCACACTGCCTCTGAGATGTGATTCGGGATCACTAGCGGGCTAGTTGATCTGCTTTATCAATGAGTTACAGTTGCAAGATGACGAGTTCGAATTTGATTAATCGAACCAGATGACTGGCATCACAAGACAGTTGTACACCCAGGGAGCACGAGAAGGCTATATTCTTATCCATTAAATTTCCAGCTTTTAGTCACTAATGATGTATATCTTCACCGCCTCGGAGGTACCAATTGGTCTGACTGCCCGAATCCGGCCTCGCACAGCAGCAACTCGGCCGGTTGCCCACCGAAGAGGACACGCTCGCCTCACTATTTTCCTTGATGATCAATCGTGCAGAGGGGGGGCAGCCGTAGTAGGTAGTGTAGACAAAACCCCCGTATGTGTCAAGCTACCTATATGTACTTTTTAAGGCTTTCCATCTGCCCTTTCTACTATAGATACCGTGGTTGGTAGTACAACATCCACTTCATACCCGAACTCCGACTAGTGCTATTCCCGGACCGGTGACTGTCCTTTTGTCACACTGTCTACACGTGTAGTCAAGTCCGCTGGATGGCTTCGGTTTGTGTGGCTTGATGCCGAACGTTGTGTTTGGCCCGTAGTGTTCAACATGTGGAAGGGCCTTGAGCTGGTAGGTGCTGTCAACACACAGTCGGGAGGCGTAGATGCATACCTATATCCGTACTCACATATGTATGCAAAGAATAGTGCTTCTTTATGCCGACTACTATAGTTACATCCCTGCATAACTAATTGTGAGGCATGTCCTTAAATTTCTACGTGCTTTTTGCTTTTGCTTAGGAGGACCGAGATCCGAGGCTCCTGGTTTAATAGATAAGGGTCTTGACTGTAGCTATGAAGCTTCATATAGCCGAGCACATAGCGACGTAAGGATTACACCGAGTCCAGCCGAGAAACCCTAGAGTACATATCTACGCTATATGTAGAAGATTGAGTCTAGAGTGACCAGGGGAAGTTTAATTTCGAATCGTTCCTCGATTCGTCGATCGAGTTGACTAAAATCGTCCCAGCGTAGATGATGCGTTATCATAGTGTCTGATACTATATGGCCAGGACTGCGCGCATCCATGTTTCAAGAAAATGGAGCCTGATGTATTAACTCTTTTACTGTCATCTTTGCGGTCCTTAGACGAATCCCCTCTCACCAAGTTTCACGCACGCGGTCTTGCATGAGCCCAAGGACTTGGAATGATATATCACATATCACCATCTGCACCTCGGATGTAAGCGGCTTGTTTAAAGGAAAAAAGTTTATGTCACTGGACGTAGGCATTATGGCTATATCAATACTACGAGTGGTATATAATACGTAGTTATGGCAGTCAGGCGGCCGGTAATATGAATTAATACCGAGACAGCGATAGGAGTGAAGTGCCACGACAAATGCTTACAAACTACCTAGTGTTCAAAGAAACCTACCCTACTTCTAACATTCCTAATCCCGTCCCCTCTCCTCGGACTTCCATCTCAATAACAATCATCAACCCGAGGTTCCCTTCATCCTGACTAAATTACTTACCATCGCAAATATAGCCTACCTCATAGGAAGTAGCAGATATGGAGGCACAAAGAGATTGTTTAAAACCGCCATGTATTGTGCCGCGTCTGAGCTTAGATCAACATCTACTTCCTCTACGACGGGTTCCCTGAGCCTACTCCTCTATGACGCAGAAGGCGTAGAAGATTCCTCCTGTATATTGGGCTCGACCGAGCCATCTGTTATCGTCGGTGTATTAACCTCTGTGGTGGATGATGACGCGGGAGACGCATCGAAGCTCTGTGGCATGGGGGGAATCGGTTCATAGCCCTGTGTGTTGACTTCGAAGCCGGCATCCTGACCTTGGTCATTGCCCTGGTTGACGCTTTGGGCTTGTTGGTCGTCCTTCTTATCGCAGCAGCACGACATGTTGGGTGTTGGTTGTAGGTACCGGTGATATCCGAGAGAGGATTGGAGACCTGACTTCACTGTGAGTATAATTGTGATGGTTCAGGTGGTTCAGGTGGGCTTGCGTTTGTGTGTATGGTGCGATATATGGCTTCTTGATCTGAGAAAACGAGAGTTTGCGCTGAAGTACGCGAGAATCGTCCACAGTTATATAAACCTCGATTCCTGCGATTTTCCCCGAGCTCTCGATAACACCGGATAGCCCGCCGTGAAACCAACGAATATAATTACCATGACAACTATAATCTTTGTTCAGGTAACCTCTTGGGATGAGGTGGTCACAAGCCAGTTTCCCGCTGCCTCGCCCCTTTTCCAAAATCCGTGCTTAATGCTTACGGGCGCTCAGACCCTTCGAGTCATCAACACGATATTTCCCGTGCAACACTATAATCCCTTGGGGGCTACTTATTGGCTTGTTGCTTAGGGGTGTACTAGATTATGGAATGTCTGGTGATGCGGCGTATGGCGGTTGATGTTGCGTTATGTTATGCCAACTAGAGAATACCAACCTAGAAAACAGATGAGAACGCCATGGTCGTCGCGTATATCTCTCACACATAGGGTCTGTGACACGGGGGCCTGTGGTGGGCGCAAGGAATAGCCACGTGCTTGCTCTGGATAACCGTGTACTCGAGTTGTATAGAATTATCCTCCTATCATCACGATCCGATCGAGAGGAAGAAGGGGGGAGGACATGTCTATTACCCGAGTAAAGATATCATAACTCCCCGCTAGAGATACCTTTGCGACTACGAAAACTTTCATTAGCCCTGTTAGCAACACGGGCCTCATACTCACCTATCTATGCTTATTCGAGACTAAAGATAACGAGCACAAGGCAGTAGATAGAATAATGGCCATATCCATGAACCATGTGTATAAATATAGTTATCTAAGTAGGTGCCCGTACAATAGATCGAGTGACATCGATTTCGATATGAGCGTACCCCAACAGCAGCAACAACAACATCATCATCATCATTATCACATTACCACCACCACCGCTAGTGGTACATGATCTATCCTATTAATTATATCAAAGACAAGAACTCCCGTCAGCCACTATATCTACCCGTAGCCTAACCATTCGCTTTGTATCAAAATTAGTCAACAGGTAGATCATCTACCTACCTACCACCTACCTACCTACCGTTAGTTATGGCAACACAGTAGAGTTATGTAGCGTGGGGGGTCAAGTTGCCCTTCTCTCAAAATATCCACCCATGCTCAGTTCGGCTTCTTAGCCCAAGGTCTTCCGAACAAGAAATCCCCATCGTAAGAACAATCTCGTGCCTGTTACATTTAGTAAATCCTGAGCCTAATGCTGAATGGATGTCATTTGCTGGAGTCTACCTTCTGTTTCATCAAGACAATCTTACTGTCAGAAAGATGCTGGTGGTATGTTTAACACAAGAAACCAGCGGTACGGTCCTACGTTGTAGAAATAGAAATGATCGAGTGACTCAGATGGGCCTAGCCACCCAACACACCATTGCTCTTGACGACACAGCATCAGCTAGGAAACATGAACGGACTAGCGACAACGTCCAACTAAAAGGTATTAACATGAGATATGGTACATAAACTGCTATCAGCGTACTTCCGCGTACAACAAGGGTGTTCAAGGCTGTTGTATCACACAGCCCGAACCCATGACCTATCAAGGTCGTTTTAAATTTTCCGGTTCCTAAACCCGTGGCGTACCGTGTTCTCATTAACAAAAAACAGATCTCGATCCTTTTCTCGATGCCCGTTGCAACATGCCCCTCCCCCTCCTTGCCCCATATTACGGCCAAAAAAGGATCTAGTTTATTTAGTCAAAAAGTCGGGGTTTTCTACCGACGAGCGTGTAATACTCTGTCGAGACATGTCACGACCTAGGTGAGTACGATCAGTATGAAAATGATGATCATAGGAGTAGAGTAGAAAATAGAGAGGCCGAAAAAAAAGAGAAAAGTAAAACAAGAAAGACATACCTCTGGATCGAATACGCCTTGATTCTCGAGATACTTGCTCAATCCCCGGACAAGCTCTATCTGTTCTTCCAGAGACAATCCAGTGATGGCGAGTTCCATGACATTGCCGTAGTTGAGTTTATGTTGGGCAACGAAAGTCTGGTAATATATGAAGGCGAAGAAGCCCATGATGAACTGGCAATCCATCCTATCGGTCATACCACCGTGGCCGGGGATGGAGTCGCCGAAGTCCTTGATCTTGAAGGTGCGCTTTAGCCCTGAGGCGAAGAAGCCGCCAAAGGGAGCGATAAGAGAGGCAAAGGAGGCAAGGACCATGGTGTGAAGCTGCATGGGCTCTGTAGTGAAGGAGAAGGTAGTGCCCTCGGGTAGAAAGAAGAGGTTAGGCAGAGTGTAGGTGTGCGGCAGGAAGGCGGGGTTGGGCTCGCACTCGAGGCCGGTGAAGATATTGGCACCGAGATCGTTGACGGGGCAGATGAAGTACTTGGAGCGCATCAACACATTGGTCAGCAGGATGCCCCAGACGACGGTCATGACCCAGGCGCCGACGAAGCCTTCAACGGTCTTCTTGGGCGACAGCTTGATCAGCTGGGTGCGGCCAAAGGTGATGCCACAGATGTAGGCGAAGATGTCGTTGCAGATGACGAGCGAGGCGGGCAGGAAGAACCATATCATGCCCTCAAAGACGTTGTTCATGACGAAATGGGCCTGGACAACGATCAGGTAAAGGGCCATGTGGGTCCAGGCGAAGTTGGTGAACTGGAACTTGAGGTGGCCGGCCTTAAGGTTGGCGACAAAGAAGACGAAGCCGATGACGTAGAGCACGAAGCTGATGAAGCGGTGGTGGGTGGCGAGCGGCAGTAGCACGCGGTCGACGAGCACAATGTGCTTGAAGTAGTAGATGACGGATTCGCCGTAGAGGAAGTACATGGTGGTGACGAGCCAGTACCAGTTGAGGCTCTTGGTGGGCCGGAGCTGGCGGGCGCGACTGGGCACGCTGGCGATGGCGATGACCTCCTTGAACGACACGATCTGAACAATGGTGATGCAGGCGATGATGTAGATGTGGCCTGAGAAGAGGGCCGTGAAGAAGAGCCCGATCATGACGAAAGTCCAGAAGGTGCGGACGAGGAAATTGGCCTTTTTCTTTTCATATTCGGAGGGTTGCGACGACGATGACGGCTCGTTCGTTTTCTGTGTATCATAATAGCCAAGAGTTAGTCAATCAAGACTGAGACAAGAATATACGTATATGTATAGAGAGAGGGGAAGCGGTTGGGGATGTTGAGTGACAGAAACGGAGGTAGAGAGACAAGACACTAGACAAGGCAAGACAAGGCGAGGCGAGGCGAGGCGAGGCGAGAATCGTACCTCGCTGATATGATCCAACTGTGTTGTCGCCGCCGTGGCCCTCGTTCTCAACGGCGACCCGGAACCGTCCTCACTAACTTCGCTCATACTAGATCTCCTCCCTTCGTAAGAATGACCGTTGGCGGTTCTATTGGGGAAGCGAACCCCACGACGTGGTTTTGTCATGACGTGTGGTCGGGTCGGGGGAAGTTCCTTTTCTATTAATGGGAGCCCCGGAGGGATAGTCGGAAGGCTAGTTTTCCCCTTGGGGAGGGGTGTTTTTTTTCTTTTCGTTGATCCGCGACGATGACGAAAACACGGATGCACGTGCGAGGTGGTAAGTTGGGGCGGACGACGACGACGACGCGAATCTAAAGGGAGGATAGTCAACAAGGTGCCTGGTGTGGATTGTCGAAAGGTAGTGTAGGGAAAGTAAGTAGGTACTAGGTAGATAGGGTAGGTTAAAAAAAAGTATGATGTTATGGGGTCACAGGACACGATAGGTACGACCTGGACACAAGTACCTACCTAAGCTAAGGTATTGACCTAGTATTATTATTATTATTTATTATGTCTTCTGCTACATTAATATCAACCTAGAACCATCAATGTAGTTAGGTACATAGTTAGGTACATAGTTAGGTAGGTACATAGCTAAGTTACCTAACCTAGAGAGAGTATGGCACTGCTATTCTTTGTTCTCGGCAATCATCATCCTACAACGAAAGCGAGATGGCTTTGAGTCTTGACCCTCCTGTTTTCAAAGTAACCTTGTAACCTACTAACCTACTAACCTAGTAATTATATGTACTTTACTCTACCTAGGTACTTACTGTATTTCCGGCCACCTAAACCTACCCAACCTTAGCACTCTAAATCCTGGGCACGTAAAACCCAGGCATACTTAAATACTAAATGAAGGCATCCAATTGGTATAGGTGCCTTGGGTATACAACTGCAATTGTTCCACCATCCCTCCGTCACCCCCGAGCAAGTCCCCGGCCATCTATCCATCCATCATTCTATCCATTCCATATAATACAATACCTAATTAAAAGTAGGTTAAAGAATAGTAACTACTTTCAACCAGTCAGCATCTATTCCGCCATAATTGATAGATACATGAACATCATAGTAGTTTCAAAACTTTAAGCGTAGGTAGGTAGGCTGGAAAATAAAACTAGCCCATCAAAACCGAAATCTCTGCCCACAACACACATCTCACATATGGAAATGGTATCCCGGAATCCTTTTCCCTCACTACCTCCTGCTATAATCTGACACTAATTAATATATATACTTGTATATGTATATATATATATAATATGCTGACAATTGTCGCCGTCATCGTCATTATCGTCACTCCATCTTGAATCCGGGTATTTCCACGATGCATTACCAAATCATCATGATACTCCGTTTTTGATTTATCCCCTGTCCCCGTCCCCTGTCCCCGTCCCCTGTCCTCTGTTCTATCCTGCCCTTTTCGAAGTTCCAAGGTCTTCGTAAAATAAAGCTGTCACGTACACTTCCCTTGTCCCGTCCTTTCCTTTTTTTTTTAGGCATACATAGCCGGCGGTCAACTGTTGAAAAACTCCCCTAGCTCCTCTCCTGCCTCTGACGTCACTGCCAACTCGAGCAATTCGTGTGCCAGCTCGGCAATGTCCTCCGAGACGAGGTCGTCAGCGAAGTTCAGCCTCGACAGACTCAGCAGGTACTTCTGCGCGCCGCCCATCGTCTTTGACAGTTTAGCCGACACATCGACGACGTGACCGTCCAGCGGGGTCGTGATAATCATGTGAAGCAACAACATCGTGTGCGCCACCAGCTGCTGCAGCCCGTTCGTCGCCCCATTCCCGCCCGGCGGCGAGTACTGCATGTCGCCATCGTAGAGTTCCTCGATACAACACGACAGAAGCGTCACGAGCCGTGGGATGATCCAGTCGTGCCGCGCGAGCTGCGTGAGCCCGAGCCGAGACCTCGCAAAAGCCGAGAGCGTCTGCAGCGCCGCAAGCCGTGCGTCTCGAAGTTGAGTCTCGTCGACATCCCACCGCGGCGTCTCCGTGAGGTGCGCCGAGACCCGGTCTATCAACAATCGCGCCACCTCTTCCGGTGGCTTGCCCGGGTTAATGGGCCCGATGCTGTCGGGGAATACCGACGTACAAAGCAGCCTCAATGTCGCGACGAAATCGTCTATCGGTTGCTTGCGATTAAGCAGCATCAGAACAAACTGTATGTGCACTTGGTTCCAAAAATCAACGACTGGCAACGAAAGGCTGCCACCAACCGGTTCCGACGCCGCGCAGCCGAGCGCCGCGAGGTACAGAAGTGATAGAATTTTGCTAGTATCGATATTGTCCCTTAAATTTATGAATTCCTCATCCGTCGGATCGCCGGGGACCGAATTGTTAAATCGGGGTATAGCCACTTCGTAACAAGCATCCATCGCCACCGGAAGCAAGGTGGGAGCAATGTATGGAGCAAGTGCCACAGTTTGTAATTGCAGAGTGAATGAGACTAATGATACGAGCTCGCGAATGGGAGCTAGCTATTATAAGTCAGCTACGATCTCGTCTGGTCCCCAGAGAGGAAGACCACTAACACAAACTTCCTTTCTACAATCATCCCACAATCGGATAACCTCCAGACAGAATTGTATGGGGAGCTGGGTAGGGTCGCCAGGATCGCCAGCGGTGCTAAGTTTCGTTAGGAGGATAGAAGCGAGGCCTTCGTTGGGCCTCGATGGAAGTTTAAAATGAGATAGATACTCAAACGTAGGAGGCCGACCGTGAGCAGCACTATGATTCAAAATGACTTTCAAGTACTAGGGATGGTTAGTACGGTATATCTGGGAATGAAACGTTGTCCAGGTCCTACATCGAAAGGCATATTTCTTTGCGCGGTGGGTGATATTTGACCCATAACGACAGCGCCATCTACCCTCACGTCGTCTAGTATCACAACATCAACTGAATGTGTCTCGAGAGCCATGACGGGGCTATCGACGGCCGGGCGCTTCCGCTTACTCTTGGTAGGTGTCCTCAAGAGTTTGGACGGAGGTTCGACAACAGAGCCGGCCACCGGACCGGCATTTTTACCTCGCTTCCCCTTCGTCGGACTACTAGCCATTTCGACATCTTCGAAACCATCCGAGACGCCCCATGCCTTCGCAACAGCATTCTTTTTGGGAGTCCCCGGCCCGTCATGGCGTTTGGCACGGACGACCTCTTCCCTCAGATCACGTCTCGTGAATTCGAGCTCGGTGGCTGCAGATTCCTGAGCAGCTCTCGCAGCCTCAGCAGCCCGCTCCTGTTTAGCTAGCTGCTCAGCCGTCTGTGTCTTGATGACTTGCAGCTCACGCTCATGGTCTTCACGCGACTTCTCCAGACGTTTCCGCACGATACTGATCTCACCGTCTTTGGTAGTGAGTTTAGACCGCAGATCTAGGATCTGTGCTTGAAGAGCGGCAATCTCGTTAGAGGGAGCACCTGATTGACGTTGCACTTGGGATAGTTGATACCTGGATGATGTGGAGGGAGCGGGGCGGGGTAACGGGGGCGTTGGGCGTGGAATTTGGCTATAGGCGAGGGCTTGGCTCCGGGGTGGGATCTGTTGCGAAGCACGAGGACCAGCTGAAGTATGGTGAGTAGGGCCTGTAGGCGGTCGGGAGATAGAGCCGACCGGTTGGGGGCGAAGGCGACCAGCAGGAACGGGAACAGAGACGGGACGCCATGTCTCCTTCTGTTGTTGTTGTTGTTGTTGCTGCTGTTGATGTTGTTGATGTGGTATTCTCGATGGCAGCTGGGAAATTCTTTCGGGTGTAGGCGCAGGCGCGGGTAGCGGGGCATCTTGTACAACTACCACGGCATCGTCAAGATCATCGTCCTCGAAATGGTGGTGGTAGCTGATGTCAGGTGGTAGCTGGAGAGCACCGGGAGGCACTGGATCGCGGTGTTCATAGGTCTTCTGGGCCTGGGTGAATTGTATGGCATTGTTCTCGAGCTCTTGAAGAGCGTTAGCGTTGAGAGTGTCGAAGTCATCGTCAGAGAAGTCATCCATTGCGACTCGAAGAGCCAACGATGGTCACGAAGCGGCCCATTGGCGCGATGCCGTTATGCTAATCGTCGGTTTGCATTCGCAGGAGACTTGGCAAGTAATTGCAATCTCTATAATAAGGGGTAATGATAGCTGGGACTACTACAGGCAAAGAAAGGGAGGATGCAAACTAGAATTAGAGAAGATTGTTTACTTGAATGAAATACCAGGTATAAATCTTACCGTACCTAAAATACTGTTAAGGTACCTAGGTACCTATTTATTTATAGAACCTTGGGAGTTGCATGTGCATGCATGCGGGGAATACCAATGCCATGTTAAATGCATAAACGCATAAGTGCACCTCTCGCGCAGCTTCCATGCATAGATACATCCGGTACTTACATAGTAGGTTAGGCAAGTTACCCACATTAGACAGAGAGTTGGCTCGAACGTCCTTCGCTGCTCCTCGTCCAGTGTTCTTCGGTCACATTGTGAAGGACCAGGTTTTGTAGAGAATACAGTCGATATTTCCCTCGTCTGTTGTATATCGTGCTGTGAAAAATCATGCTAGAGGTCTCATAATGCCTTTTCTGCAATATTATGATGCAGCATCACTGCCCTTCGGAGCCGAGGATACTCAGTATGGTAGGAAAGGCGGCCGACGATCAGTCGATGAAGGATGTAGGGCGACATGAATCCTGTAGAAGGGTGGAATGAGTAAATGAAAGAAATGAAAGAAGAATAGGAGGAAGAGTAACCTATCGCCTGCAGAGCTGCTGTGACGGGGCCACCTGTAACCACTACATAATCACGCCTGTCTCGCAACCTCAAATTACAACAACCAAGACATTCGGCCCTTTTACAGTTCCCGCATCATCACCTTACACATGAATAGTAATTCCAGGGCTGCGAAGCGTAGCGACGTTTAGTCTGTTTTCCAGTCCTCGTCTTGAAGACACCTGACCTGCTAGTCAACAGAGTTCTAGACTATCTTCCCCCCAAGCCTTTGGTAAAGGCAGACCAATAATAGCACTTGCTGTCAAGCAGACACTTGTTGTCTTACGAGATGATTCATTGCCAAACTGCCTTAAAAAGCCCGTGAAACTATCCATGGCGGGGGGCTTATGCCAGCGTGGGTGATTTTTTGTTGATCATATGTATCACCTACCTGAGTATGATACTTGCCCACCCTACCACGATCCAATGTAGCAGGGAAATAGCAGGAATTACGTACAGGACCCCCCAAGGTAGATCGTGTACCTCCTTGCGTCACCAACTACCTAGGGAGATGTCTCACCGTCAAGGTCTAGCTGGAATGCGGTCATGGCCGTAACCCTCCCTCAATTATTTTTTCTACATGCTAGAACACTTACACAGACGGGACAGCACTCAGGAAATCAACGTTTTCATCATGAAGACATTAAGGACCACGGCGATAGTATTGGCAATAGCCTGTAAGTTGATCTCGATAATATACGTATCTCGTCGTGCTTAATATTATGATATACCCACCTAAACCAACAGCAATAGTGTCTAGTCAAGCCCGTATTCCACCCTGTCGTAACATCCCCACTTCTCTCTACCCGTACAAGACTGCTCCAGGGTGGTCTTATGTCAAGGTAGCAGACGGGCTGCACAGTCCACGCGATCTGATATTTGACAGTCGGGGTCGACTTCTCATTGTCGAGAAAGATGTTGGTATTAGCCAGCACATCGTAGACACGAACGGATGCATTACCAATACACGCCTTCTCATCGAAAACGGCGACCTTAATCACGGCATTTGTCTGAGCGCAGATGAGGGGATCCTATACGCGAGCTCATCCTCATCTGTATTTAGCTGGATTTATGACCCGGCCACAGGCAACGTTGGCCGGAGCCCAGGCCTAGTAATATCAGGGATGGCAACGTCTGGTCACACCACGAGAACACTGGCCATTCCACCGCACCGTACTGATCTGCTGGTCGTCTCGCATGGATCAAATTCGAATATCGACTAAGATACTGGCAATCCCAAAGTCGCCAGAGCAATCGTGAAAGTATTCAACATGTCTATTACACCAATAGGAGGTTATGATTTCATCTCACAGGGCTGGAATGCAGGGTTTGGGCTTCGTAACGAAGTCGGCCTCGCGTTTGACGGGAATAACATGTAAGGGAATTTTTATGGTCAGCATCAAATAAGGTTAAGATGAGAGTGCTAATATCCCATAGGCTCTGGGGCGTCGAAAACAGCGCTGATAACCTTGCTCGTACCATCAACGGCACCACGACAGACGTGCACACGGATAACCCGTCTGAAGAACTCAATTTCCTAGGGGACGTTACGTTTTCCAATGACGACTGGTATGGCTATCCGGTATGCTTCACGGTGTGGAACCCTGGGGAGTTGTTGGATCGTGTCTTCAAGGTCGGTCAACAGTTCGTCCAGATACCTACCCTAGATTTCAACGATGACACCTGCGCTCGGATATCTGTGCCGCCAACGCTTAGCTTCCAGGCGCACTCAGCACCGCTCGGCTGCAAATTCGATGCGGGATTCAGCAATCTGTTCGTCGCAATGCATGGCAGTTGGAATCGTCAGCTGCCCATAGGGTACAAAGTCGTCGCAGTCCCTTTTGCTCAAGGCCCAGATGGGTTGTACGCACCTACGGCTGCCTCATGGAGTATCAGGGGTAGCATTGATGTATTTTATCCTCCAGACGAGACACAGTGCTCATCGTCTACCTGTATTCGCCCTGTGGGACTAGCATTTGACGCCGCAGGGCGGCTATACGTGACAAGCGATGCGTCCGGTGAGGTCTTCTTACTTTCACAGGGTTAAGTGGGCAAATATCAAGTTGCAGGGCGTTATGATATTAATTTTTCTCGGTAGACTGCAGGCCCCACTAGGTATGGGTACGCTAATGTACGATGACTATCCATCGAGGCATTTCCTTTAGAATCATTCAATTTTGATCCATGTAGGACAGCATTACGTAGTTTAAGGGTGCACGTGAGATGTTTCCATATCGACCGTTTATGTCCACAGCTACATCCAACAACTCTAGCGCGAACAGACCCACGAGGGCTGGAATGTATAAGATGAGAATCCGTATGGAGAGACTCAAGGGTGAAGCCAATCCTGGCCAAGCACCCGCAATCCTACAACCTTCAGTTTCAGGGGTAACACTTTCATTTAAATCGTTTACTATATCTAACAGTATGTTCAACTCTAAACATGAGCCTCTTTAGAGACGCGCTTCTCTCCAGTATCATCGACATGCTCAGCAGCGCCGCCAAGCATATCTGCTTGTTTCTCATCAATCACCATATCCAGTCGATCAGCATCGTCATTACCACGCCGGCCAATTTGATGCCAAGGTAGCTCGAAGAGGCGATTCATGCTCTCAAGGGTACGGCCGCCCGTCTCCGGCACGAAGAACCACACCCATGCGCCACCGAGCAGGGTAACCGCCGAAAAGAACCAGAATGTGCCGGCAGGTGTAATACCGCCCGACCGCAGGGGGAGCAGCAGAACAGGCACGGCTCTCGCGTTGCCGTATTGATTGGCGAAATGCAGTGTCATGGCGAGGGAGGTCGACACAGCACGGATGCGCAAGGGGAACAGCTCAGCCGTCAAGAGGTACTGCATCGAGTTCCAACCGAGCGCCCAGCCCACGCCCGAGATATATATCATGGCGATGGCACCACGGCTAGGGCCAAGCTTATAGTGCGGAAGTACGTAGTCATCGACGGTGCCCAGCTCTGGCGTCGCCGTCAGGAAACCCGCGATGTAGATGACGGCAATGGCCTGCAGGGTAATGCCGATGAGGAGAGCGCGCTTACGGCCGATGACATCGACGAGGAACAGAGCGCATCCCAGGGCAGATACTAATTTGACAACACCAAATATGCCGCTCGCTAGGAGCGATTCAGTCGTGCCCTCGATGCCTAGCAGCGCAAACAGGTCAGGGGCATACAACGTAATCGAACCCGCACCACTCCATTGGGATAGCAATTGCACTGTGAGGGCGAGGTATAGACGGTAAGCGTTGTTGGGGATCAGGAACATCTCCTTGAGCACGCCAATCTTGGTCGATCCCATGGTAGCCTCCATCTCCTCTTCGTGCGCGGCACGGATCTCGGCAATCTCATGCACGACGTACTCGTGGTCAGGCGGGAGTTGGCGAATATGCGACATCGTCTTTAATGCCTCCTCATACTTCCCTTGCTTGATGAGAAACCGTGGTGACTCGCTCTGGAGAAAGGTGAGCATGAATATGAGGCCGGCAAATATGATGTGAAGGCTCGTCGGCACAAGCTACACGACGTTGATGTTAGCATGAAAGCACAGCAGATTTCAGAGACGGCACTTAAGGATAAACGATACCCTTACTTACCCATCGGTTGGGGTGGGTATCCCCAATATTGACCTGTGCACCATAGTTGGTGAAGTACGCAAGCACGATGCCAAGATACACGGCACCGGTGAAAATGCAGGTGCAGAGACCACGGACAGATGCCGGTGCTATCTCAGCGATGTATACGGGTCCTACAACGGGGGTCTGGCCAACACCGAGGCCGGCGATGAAGCGGCCTGCGTACACGGCGCTGAGACTGTTTCCATGCCCCATAAAGATGGCAATGCCCAATATCCACAATACACAAAGCTGTCGCGTCGCCCAGATACGGCCGATGCGGTCACAGACTAGGAAAGCTAGCAGAGCACCGGCAACGGACCCGACCTGCACCATGGCAGAGACATTGGCCTTGATGTTGGCCTGTTCAGTTTCATTGTAGTTCTCATAACCGATGGAATGCTGGAAAACCTTTGAGTTGAAGGCGCCGTTAATCAGACCCTCGTCCACACCACGAGCAGCGCCGAGGAGACCAAACGAGACGACAGCGAACCATAGACGCCAGTTAAAAACACTCTTTGGCTCATTTAGGTTCTTCAATTTGAATATGTTAACAGGTTTCTTGACACCGCCAGCCATTTTGATGAGGGAGGGGAAGAGAACTCGCGAGATGAGATTGACGACTCGGAGACGCGGGAGAGGGGAGGGAGGCTTCACTTCTACCCGACTTCGCCAGCACTACGGTGAGTGGGAGTGAAAGCAGATCTCTTTATGTATGCCAGCCACGAAAATGCTCATTACCCCCCAACCACTGCCCATCGGCCCATTGTTTGAATGGACGGGCACCTATCGGTATTGGCATTGATAATCTGTACGTTCACTGTCGTACCGTGCGGCGGGATTGGTGACCAAACTTGTGATGGTACCCATTACCTGGTACCCGTCACCCCTGTCCTCCCCTCACGAGGACACCCAGAACTTTCTTACAATAGCACGAGATCCGCGAGGCACATTAGATTCCACCGCCAACCTAGGACCTAACTATCCGGTAGATAGTGGACTATAGGAGTGTAGAGCGAGACCGCACTCAATTGATCCCATCCCATACACTATATCTACGCTATACTAGTGAATAATTTTTTATACTGCACCAACGTTTTTAGTAACATCCTATTATGGGGAGCTATGTAATAAGCAGGCAGTAAGCAGGGGAAGATAATGGCTAACGGCAATCGCCCCGGCAGTGGTCCTTGTGTAGGCTTCATCATGCATGTACACTATGTAGTAGTAGATCACGAGGTTGGTATGCGGCGTGCATGTAGGTATCTACCTAGGCCTTGGCAATCCCATCTACAACGGTAGATATACACATTCACTCCTAACATGAATGACCGAGGTACATAGTAATAGTAGATGGCTACCCGAATAACGGTACCGACGGCAGCGAAGGCCAGAGATCTCACAGGGTTTATGAGACGATTTCGTCTCTTTAGTGTAATCACCATCCCAGTTAAGCCACCCTACACTAAACTAGGTACCTAACCTAGTCTTCCATCGATTCGGTCAATGAACTCATCAGTACTAGTCCCCTACGCGGCACATTGCATGTAAGCACTGGTCAAGAACCTGATAGGTCAATCATGGAACATTTGACACTAACTACCATTATAGTATCCCGATTACACCAAGTTATGCGCGAAACTTCCGGCGGGAGAGGGGGTCTCATTACATAGTACGCGGGGGAAGGTCTCAGTCCTTCGCTGGTAACTCTACCGACACTAAGCTAACTGCGACATGACAACGATAGAAGCGAAGGGGAAGGGGGGAGAAGGGTTGATGATGAGTTATGCTATGTAGGTAAGTGTAGAGCTGATGAAGACTCGTACGGCGAGCGATAACAATTGTCGATATAAGCTTTCCTTGGTACCCCAGAGCTTCCGCCCAGAGCAGCATCGTTTTGCCAAGTCTGGGTTAAATTCTGGTATTCTGGTGCATGGTAAGGAGCTTGCTCCTTTTCGTTCTAGTGCACTAGCGTAGCGTAGTCTAGGCTGTTACAACAATGACGATGATTGAGCGAAAGCGGCGGTGAACCAACAAAGATATGCTGACAATTAATCCCTACCTAATTCATTCATTACGCACACAACACGCTATCATCCTTGTCCAGCCCTGCAGATACTCCTACACTGTAAGTTGCACAGTATCTCCAACCCCCAAATCTCCCCCAACACCCCTCATTTCTACCTTGTTACCCCATATCGCCCCTCGTCCTCGGTACAAAGACCCATTTAACGCCCTTTAATTAAGAACTTATCCCACGTAATTTTCTTGCTTTACACATTTTAGGGTGCTCATCCCCGTCGCTTTTTTTTCTTAGTATGAGAAAAAGGGAAACTCAGTACAACCTTCAAACCACGTGGCTCCTTCAAAAGATACAAATAAGGGAAGTGGGTGAAGTGGGTAGATTGTGTACATGTTTGCTAACTAGTCAGCCGCCAATTTTTTTATGTCCCCAATTCTTACCACCTAAATTATTCAAGTTAGAGATTTGCCTCCATTCCTCAGACCATGTAAATCAACAAACGTTGAAAGTGTCAAACACGTCAAATGATCACCTATCTACGGAATTACATCCTTGGTCATCCAAACCGCGCATGGAAAGAGACCCTGGTCTCTACAGCGGTTGACTTAAAATGCATATAGCCAATAAAAAGAAGCGTTTTGGTTTGTAGCGAATATAATCCTGGCAAGACCTCCCTTGTGTTGTCGAACTGAAGGTCTAATTATGTCGCACCTTCTAGACCGGAACAAAGAAGGTGTCGTGTACATAAGCGTTCGTATCAGTTGGTGATAGATTAGACCCCTTGCGCAACAACGAATGTTTATCACCCCCCAAGCTTGGGTCATGATGATTATGAGTCTCGCTAGATTTGTGCTTTGAGCAATAGAAAGTCCCGTCTGCGGGGACAAGTAGGCCATCCCACTCACTTGTAGTATCCATTAGTCTAAGATCAGTGGCCTCCCAACGATCTTGCTATAAAAGTATGTAAGATGAATATTAGCTTTAGAGCCACAATACTACAGTTGGAGCATGATCCCTTATCAAAATCTAGGTATTGAGTCTACTGAATACTTTGTGTTTCGCAAGGAACCTCACATTAATTATACTGGCGGTCTCTACGATATACAAGGCACCTTTTTTAGTATGGGAGGCATGGCCGTGGTAGATAATAGTTTCGGTAGGTAGCGGTCCTAATAGTGGGATTATAGCACTGTTATCTATTGTTGGCACTTTGCTAACTGCGTCTGTTTTCTAGCCTAGTTGCATTAAACTATTCTTATTTACAATCTGTGTTGTTCATCCCAAATCATGGGATTCTTCGGACTTTTAAGATACACGTACCTATATTGAAGGACCCTTGAGCTGAACTTAGATCTATAAGTGCGAAAGGTGGGACAAGGTTACTCCCAAAATACAAAGTTTTAAGGGCAGAAATCTAGGGGATTCCCTACATCGAGAGCTCGAGATTCAAACTCAGGGTATCGCGGGTTTCCAATTCCAATAGCTTTCGCTCACCTAGGTAGTTCCGGCATTATTGACATCTGTGTAAATATAACGGGCATTTGGTTTGTAACGAGGGCTAATATATAAGGTTAAAAATATGGCTTCGAATTACAAATAATGCTCCAAGGTGCTAAAAGTCACAGATGCGCGGCTATTTAGCTCCCTGGAGGCTTGAATTGCCATTTTCGGAAGGATCTTAGCTTTGGAGACATGCATTAAAAGCTGTTTTATGTGGCGGTCGCCACACCAGACCAGACCAGACCAGACCTGACTAGACCTGACCTGCTAATATAAGCCACTCGAATCAAGTGACAGACAACTTGGTGTCTTGTACCCTTTTGTACGAAGGACCATGGCGCAGTTAGGTGGCTTATTGACTGTTCGTGACATTTTAAAAGTTACTGTCTTGCTTTGCGTAAGTTTTTTTTTCTTTAGCTTTAAAAAAAAGCTAAGATAACTATAACGCATCTCCCACTTGAACGGGTCACCCAATTAACCGGGTCACCCTAAAACCCATACAAAAATTGTCATAATTCAGGTGCACTACCAACTAAACCACTAATTAAAGTATGTTTTTTCTGATTTTGTTTGCCCATATTATTATGATTTATTTAGGTGTGCTTTGCACACTATTTTTTGCTTTTACAAGCTTTAGTCTTGTATAAAACCTACTATATAAAATATATATTATATTGTACCTAACTTTAAAAGATTTTTTAAACGTAACAATTTTAAAGCTTTTATTTAAAAGTTATTTATAATATATAACTATTATAGCTTTAAAACGACTAGCTTGCTTTATTTTTTTTATAAAACCTTTATATATAAATTATTTACAAAATAATAACAAAACATTTTTAAGTAATAATAAAAGCTAAAAGCTATCGAATTTTTTTAATATTAATATAATAAAACTAAAAAAAGCTTTTATTTAACTATTTTAATAGCAAAATGCTTAATTAACTGCTAAGCTTAACGAATTAAAAAAACAATTAAAGCAAAAAAAGCATATAAAACAATTACGAAAAAAAAGAAAAAAAAAAGTCTTAAAAACTAAAAAATCGAAAAATTTAAAAAACTTTAACAATTTAAACTTTTATTATATTACTTTTTTTAATTAATAATTTAATTTTAGCTATTATATTAAAAATAACTTTTTTAATTTAAAGCTATTTATATTATTATTTTTATTATTATTTTTATTTTTTGGTTAAAAAAAGCATTTTTAAAACCGAGCTAAACATAGATTTTATTTGCAACGCTATTAAAACAAGCATAATAATAAATTTAATAGCAATGCAAATTTAAGCAAGCTATTTAAATTTAAATACTTTTTATTTAAAATAAATTTTATTTATAACAAGTAAGTTAAATAAATTTAAAAGCTGAACTTTATATTTATTAGCTTAACATGTAAGTTTTAGCGTTATTTTAAACGCATTTTATATGCATATAGCAAAATGAACTAAGCTTACAAAAACTAATATTATAGCTTTATTTAAAGCTTGGACAGCAAAAACTAGTATTAATATAAACATAATTAAAATGCATTTTTTATATAAACTAAAACTTTTATTTGCTAGTTAGTTTTTTTAAAAGCTAATATTAGCAGCAAGTTAAAAACAGCTAAGTAGCTATTTAATTAAAACTTTAAAATTTTTAACTATTATTTTACTTAAATTAAAAATTAAAAAAGCAAGCAAACTAATTTTAAAAAAACTATATTATATTATTAAAAGTTTTTTATTATGCTTTAAAATAAAATATTTAGTTATTTTAACTTTTTATTTATTAAAAAAATTAATATAATAAATGCGGCTAACGCATCCTTTAATTAACTTGGCCACCCAATTAAATGGGCCACCCCCTTGCTACGTACTATTATGTAATATTATATATAAACCTTTAAATAACTTTACTAATAAAAATCGTAAAAATATAAGGAAAACACTATTAAATTCGAAATTTAATAAAGAATTTAAATATACCAAACTTTTTTTTATATCTTTTTATTTAGTAGTAATAAAAATAAAAATAGTTTAATATATTACTTTATATATAAAAATATATATAACTTAAGAAATAAATAATTTTACAAGTTTTAATTTTATAATAAAATAAAATAACGTATAACATAAATTACTAGAACATATAAGCTATTAAAACACTTTTTTACACTTTTGTACATATAAATTAAATAATTTAACTATAACATATTAAATTAATTAAATTTAATCGGATATATTATTGTTAAATGTTTTTATAACATTTTAACAAGTTTGCGTATTATGCTTAAGCTTGCTGTATGTTTTACACTTTTGTATGCGCATTGTATTAGCTTTTGTACAACAATTACCTGCACGTATTTTATTCGAAATTTACGCTTTAACAGCTTGTTCGGTTTTAAAATCTTGTTTTTGCTATATAATAAATAACTTTTTATTTTAAATACGTTTATTTTTTATATAACAACGTTAGCTAAGTTTATAGTTTGCTGTTTAAAATGCTACGTTTTTTTTTTTAATAATTAGATTTTGTATATAAATAATATTATATTTTTTATAACTTAGTTAACAGCTTTTAAAATAGTTTTTAGCAAGCTATTTTAATATTATATAACTTTTTTTTTAATATAGTTAGCTTAAAATTATATATTTTTAATATTATATAAAGTTTATAATTTTTAAAAAAGTAAATATTTTTTAATTAATAATAATAATTTAAATAATATTTTAGTTAATAATTTTGTTTTAAACTATAAAATTATATAATTTAAATTATATAAAACTAATTTAATGCTTTAAAAACTTTTTTAAATATTTAATTTAGTTATAAATGTTTTATACGTTTAATAAAACGCTGCAAAAAAATCTTTTTTTTTAATATATATAATATATATTTATGCTAATTTGTTAATTTTTTTTGCGTACACATATTTTAATAAGCTAAAACAATTAATATTAAAAAGTTAAAAACAATATAACAAATAAAAAAGCATACAAAAAATAATAATATTATAGTTTTTAATATATAATTTAAATTTAATAAAGTAGTAGCTTTTATAACCGTTAAAAATTAATAAGCAGTAAATATTTTTTATATAATGCGCAATATGTTTATTAAAATGTTAAATTTAATTAAAACTTTGTTTATTTATTATTTAGCTGTTTTTTGTTGTTATAATAATTTAATTAAACAATAATTTGTTATTTTTATACTATAATAAAAAATAATTTTTTTTTGCTAAAATAATATATAGCAAAACTATATAATTATATAACTTAATATTTTAAATAACAAACAACTATTTTTAATTGTTTTAATATATAGTTTTTAATTGTTTGCGCTAATTAAAAGTTATAACAACTATTTTAAACAATATTTTGCTTATTATAAAACTAGTTTTATTAAAGTTATAAATATTTTTTTTAATAATTTTAAATTTTGTTATTATAAGTTGTACAAGCTTAAACTATTTTTAATATACGTTAAAATTTTTATAAAAAACTTGTTAATAATTAATTTTTCGATTAAAATGCGTATAAAAAATAAGTTATTATTATATAAAGTTTAAAGCTTAGTTAATATTAACTGCAGTTATGTTATATGCGCGCAAAAAAAAATTAGCTATATTTTTAACACTATTTAACTAAAGCAAAAACGATTGCAAAATTAAATTTATTATATATTATATAATAGTTTGCTTTTTAAATTTTATTAATTTTTGTTTAGCGCTTAATATAATTGCTTTTGCTAAACAACTTTACTGTTGCGTATAAAATGTTATACAAAAAATATTATATATAGTTATAGCACGCCAAATAAATAATTTTAGGTTGCGTTATATAGCTTATAATGCAAGCTTTATATCTTTTTTTTTATACAATAGCAACATTATTAGTTATTAAATAATTAATGTTTTAAAAATGTATATATAAAAATTAAAAAAATGTTTTAGTAGCTTATATATTTTAATAGCTTGTGTTATACGTTATATTATTAGATTTATAACTAAATAAGGAATTTAATAGTATTTTTGCTTATTTTATAGCTAATTTATTAAGCGAATTATTAAGCAATACGTTAATATAACGCTAAGCAAGGATTATTTTAGCGCTTATTTTAGCGTATTGCTTAATAATTTGCTTAATAAATTAGCTATAAAATAAGCAAAAATACTATTGAATTCCTTATTTAGTTACAATTCTAGCAGTATATTTTATTTTATTATACGATTTAAATTGGTAAAGTTATTAAAGTATTATGTGATAAAGCACAAACGATTTTTGTATGCTTTTAAGGGTGGCCTATTCAATTGGGTGGCCAAGTTAATTAAGGGATGCGTTATATAATATTAAAAAATAATAAAATTAACTAAAAAAAATTAAAACCGAAAAAATTTTAAGCAGTTTAAATTTTAAACTAATTTTAAACTAAACAAAAGCTTTTAATAATATTAATACCTAAATAAAAAAGATTATTATTACTAAAGCTAAAAATATGCTAATATAATTAAAAAGCATAATAGCTATTATATTAATAATAACTAAAAAAGTTTTAATTAAAACAATATAAATAATAAGCATAGGCGTTATATTATAAAAAAATTTTTATTAAATAGCAACAGCTTTTATTTTTTAGCAAAACATATGTTGGATTATACTAAATGATAAAGTGGGAAATGCAAGCCTATAAAGCATAAATAAAGAGATCACTATTATTTAAGCCACTAGTTATATTAATAACTAAGTATTAGGGCTAATTTTAGCGCACATATAAACTACTATAAATTTAAGCTAAAATAAAAAATAAAATAATATAACAATATATAGCGTAATTGCAATATACTAAAATTTAACAATTAAAAGTTTTATTATTTTTATTTTTATTAAAAAACTAAGCTTTTAATAGCAAAACAGCAAAATTATTATAATGTTAAAATTAAATTTAACTACTTTTAACTTTTTTAACAATTTTTACTTATAAAAAAAAGATTTTATAAATAATGTACGCAATAAGAACTTATAAAAATATATAGTTTTTAAAAAAAACTAAGCTTTATAGCTTATAAAACTAAACTTGCTAAAAATTGCTAATTTTTTATTTTTTTTATTAAATATTAAGCATACTACAGCTACTTTTGCAGATTTTATAGCAATAGCTAAAACCTAATTTTTAATAGTTTAATAATATTATAATATTTTTTATAAGTATTATAACTTTTATTAAACTAAAGTTATTAAGTTTGCCAAATAAATGCAAAAAACAATGCATTTTAATTACTAATTAACTTATATAAAAGCTAAACAAATTATTAATTAGTAATATAATAACTTTAAAAAGCTTAGTATAGCTTTTTAAAAAATGCTTTAATTTAAGCACAAATATAAATATAAAGCCTTTATTAATGCTGCTATTAAAAAACTTATTAAAAATCTTATTAAATAAGTAAACAACTAGCTAAATAAAGTTATTAAAGCTTATTTAAAAAAAAAAAATAATAAACTTGTTTAAGCTTGTTATAAACTTAAAAAAAGCTTTATAAAATATTTATTTAATATAAATTATATTATTTAAAAATATTTATAGCACTGCTATTATTAAAAATATTTTATTTTTATATATTATAATAATAAAGCTTTGCTAAAAAGCTATAATACTAAACATATTATAAACAACTAAAAGAATTATAAAAAAAAGTTTATTTAATATTTTTAAACTAATAAAAATAGCAAAAGAAATTAATAAGCAGCTTAATAATTAAAAAAAAGATTATTTTTGTTAAACCTGCAAAAAAAAAAAAGCTATCAAATGTTAAAATACTGGCCGCTAAAAAAATAATTAAAAAAACAAAAAAAGCTTTAAAAACATTTTTATTAAGCGCCCTAAAGCAAATATTTATATAAACGCTAAAAAAAAAAACTTTAATATAACAAACTGCATTATATGTTATAAACGTTACTTAATAATAAGCTGTTAATTTATATTTTTAAAGCTTTAATTACTAAATTAAAAAGTAAATAAAACTATTAAAAAAATTGCTAATTTTAAAATAGCTAACGAAAAAAGCGTTTAACAAACAGTAAAAAAAGCGCAAAATTAATAAAAAAAAAAGCAAGTTAAATTTAACTTATTAGTTTACCTCTGTTAAAAAGATTAATTAGTAAAGCTACTTATAGTATAAATAGCAAGCTCTTTTTACGCAAAAAAAAAGCTTGCTAAATTGTATATATTATAAAACTACGCTATAATAAACTTAGAGTTAAATATTTATATTTTTAACCAAACTTATTATTTTTTTAATTTAAAAAACGCCTATTTAAACAATATAATACTAGCTAATAATAGTACGCTTTAAATATATAGCTATAAAAAAATCAACTTTAAAATAAAAAGCTTAAAAAAAATAAAAATATATAAGTTATATAACGTTGCATTTTGTTTAAATATAGCTACCAATTTAGTATTTTTATAACAATTAAACCGCTTAAAAATATATTAAAAAAACAAGCTAAAATCTAATTTTTTTAAACATCAATAAAAAAAGCTATTATGTTTTTTAACTTAAATATATAAGCAATATATAATAAAAAGTTTGTTAGCCCAATTAATAATACAAGCTTTTTATATACAAAAGAATTTATTAAACTTTTATATTAAGCGCTTTAAATTAAAAGCTAGCTTTTATAAATAGCACTAACAGCTAAAGTATATAAAGCTAAAGCTTTTAAAATAATTATTAGCTTATACAAAAAAAGCAACAATTACTTTATAGCTAAATAACAAAATTAAAACCATTAAGTGTATAGCATATAGCAAATTAAAAGCGTACTATAAAATAACGCAAAATGCTTATACTAAAGTTATTAAAGCGAATGTTCAACTTGTTATAAACTTTTATAAGTTTAATAAACCTTTTAAAAAAAATAAAAAGCTTTAAAAAATAATGTTAATTATTAACTAATATTTTAAATATATTTAAAATTATTATTTAAGCAACAAGCGCGCTAATATTTTATAAAAAGCTTTTAAATATTGTATACGCTACTTTAACCTTTATTATAAAACTAAAATAAAAGTTATTAAATGTAATAACAAACTTATTAGCAGTAAAAAAAAAATAACATAGTTAACTAAAGCTATTTAAAAAACATACAAAATTAAATTTAAAATTTTTTTATTATATATTTAAAATTTTAATAAAAAAGCAAAAAGGTTAAAATGCATTATTAAATATTAAGCAAGCTTAATGCGTAATAAATATAAGCTTTTTTTTTTTTTATAGCTAAAAATAGTATAAACAGCTATATATTTATATAACCGAACGCTTAAAAAAGTTAACTGTTAGCAAGCTTTTTATAAAAAATTTTATTTTTATTTTAATAATTTATAAAGCATAGTAAGCTATAAACAAACATTTAATATTTTTTATTTAAAAGTATATAAGTGTATAGCGTTCGCTATAACTATTAAAGCTAAATTAAAAAAAAAAAAGCGCTAAAAGCTTAACTTTAAAGCTTAAATAAAGTATTTAATAAGCTATCAGTTTATTAATACTTATTAAATTTAGCTTTTTTAAAAAAATAAAGTAATTATTATTAAAAATGTAGTATTTAACAAAAACGAATTTTTTAGCAGAAATAAAAATGAATTTTGTAACAATTTTTTTAAAATAAGCTAAAAAGCTTTTAAAAAAATGCTTAATAATATTAGCTATTAAAATGCTTTATAAATAAAAAAAAACGTTATAAATAAACAAAAAAATAATAAGTTTACTATTATAGTTAAAAAAAGTAAGCAAAAAAAGCTAAAAAATATAAAAGCTAAAAAGTTAAGCAAAAACAAGCTTATAAAAAACCAGCTAAAAAAGTAAAAAAAAAAAAATTATTTATATATAAACTTTAAATTTAAGTTAAGCTTACTAATACTATTAAAATTATTTAAAACTGTATTATTAGCTTTAACAATAATTTAGCCTAAAAAGTTAAGCTTATAGCTAACGCTTAATTTAATTAATTTAAAAAAAAAGCTTTTACTAACTTAAGTTTATTTAAACTTATTACTAATAGCTAAACTATTTATTTTAATACAACTAAGTTGCAAAACTTTAAGCTAATAAACAAAAAATTAATTATTAAAGCAAAGCTATTTAAAGTAATAAAAAGCTTGTTTAAATATTATAGCAACTAACTGCAAATATTAAAAACTGCTAAAAGCTTTGTTGCTAAAAAAAAAAAAGCTTTTAAAAAAGCTTATTATATACTAAATAACTTATTGCAGCTAATTAATACTGCAAAAAGCTTTACACTAAATAAAAACCATAATAAAACAAAGCATTATAAAAAAAAAAAAGCTTTTAAAAAAGCTTACTAGCGCATGCTATTACAAGTAATAAATACTAATAAAAATGCAAATATAATAAAAAAAGCTTTAAAGCTAGTTAACAATTATTTAAAAGCTTATTTAAAAAAACTTTTTAGCTAAAAAAAAAAAATTTATAAAAAAAATTTTCTACTACTATTAAAATAGCATAAAAAGCTAAATATATACTTATTAAAAAATTACTTTTAAAAAGCTAAACAAGCTTATTTATAAAGCTATAAAAAAATATGCACCTAAAAAAAAGTATTAAAAAGCTTAACTATTAATAAGTTAACTTTAAATTATATATAAATATATATATATAAATTTAATAAGCATAGCTATTATAAAAAATATAAAGCTTGCTTAATAATTTAAAAAAATTAGCAGCTAAATAAAAAAAAAAAAAAATACTTATACTAACACTTTAATAAAAAAATCTTTTAAAACGTTAATTGCTATAGCTGCTAAATTTAATTTAAAATTTAAGTAATATAACGCTATAAACATATTTATTAACGCTAAATTAAACAAAAAAATCTATATATGTATGCTTTTAAGCTATTAAAAGCTAAATACTATTATAAAGCTTTTATAAGCTTTATATAAGTTGCAAAAATTTTTTTTGCTATAGCAAAAAAAAATTATTAAATTATTAAAAAAAATAAACTTTTAACCAATATTTTACAAACCTTATTGTTTTTTATGCAGTAGCATGCTTTTTTTTATATACGTTAATAATATAGTTATTATATATAAAAAATTAAGCTAGCTAACAGCTAATAAAACAATTGTTGCTTTAAAAGCTTATTATAATTTAATAAAAAAAAACGATTTATAATAGTTTTTAAAAGTAAAAGTAATTTATAACTAAAAAAAAAAGCTAATTTAGCTATTTTAAGCTTTTTATATTAAAAAAATAATTAAGCTTTAAAATAATACTTTTATTATTTATGCAAACACTTTAATAAAAATTAAAAAGCTTTTTTTATATAAAAAAAGCGTACTATTTTATAGTATTAAGCGTTATTAACAAAAAACTAAATTAATTTTATATGTTATAATAATTACTTGCCTAAATATAGCATTTGCTGCTTTTTAATTAGCTTAATTTAATTATAATTTTTTTTTAAGCATTATAAAACAGCTAATAAGCTTTTTATTTATTTATTACTTAGTTAGCATTTAGTATTACAATTTAGAAATAAAAACAACTTTGTAATAACAAATAATGCTTTTTTTGTTAATAATATTTTAAATAAAAAAAGCTTTTAAGTTTATATTATAAAGCTTTTTAAAAAAATAATTAAATAACAAACTAATAAATAAAACATAATAATTATTTTAATTATTAAAGCTAAGCTTTTTGTTTTAGCATAAGCAGTTAAAAAAGCAATATATATTAATAAGCTTATTAACAAACTAAAAATAAAGCTATATAACTAGCATATTAAAATCTAATATAATAACTAGCAAATTATTAGCTTTGTTATAAAAAAGCTAGCTATACTTTATATAAAGCTTTGTTATATAAACATTTATAATTATTAATTGCGTTAAAAAATAAAAAAAAGAATTATATAAATAATTTATATATTTATTAATAATATAATTGCAAATAGCTTAATTAAAACGTTGTTAACTTAAAAATAAAAAACTTTTTTAAGTTAATTTAAATTAATAAAGCTTATTTAAAAAATAACTATTTAATTAAGCTTATTAATTACGTTAAAAAAGCTTAAAAACTTAATTATTAATAAAAAATTAGCTAAATAGCTAAATTAAATATATATATAGCTTATAGTTATAAGCTAATAAAATAAAAATAAAAAAATTAAAAATAAAGCAAAATAATATTTATTGCTTAAAAACAACTTAAGTATAAACTAAATTAATATTTTAAAAAGTAAACAATTTTATTATTAAAATAGTTTAAGCTTATTTATTTTTGTTTTTGTTTTTAAGCTTTTTAGCAAGCTAAAAAAGTGTGCAAATAATATATTAAAAATTAGCTATTTAAAATATATTAACATTATTATTTTTAAAAGCAGCTTATAAAGCGCAAACTGTTTTATAAGCATTTGTTAAACTATTATATATTAACATATTAATAAGCTTAGCAAAAAAAAATAAATTTATATAAAAAAATAAGTATGCTTAAAAATATAATGCAAATAATATAAGCTATTATTAGCAGTTTTTTTATAAGCTTTTAAAAAGCAGCTTTAAAAAGCGCTTTTTATATAATAAAAATAAAATGTTTTTTTAAAAACTTTTAAAAAAGCTAGCTTGCTGCTATAATAAGCGCGCAAAGCGCTACTAAAGCAAGCAAACAAAAAAAAAGCAACAAGCATAATAATAAAAGCTTTAGCTGCAGTAAAAAACAAAACTAGCAGCAAAATTAGTAATATAATAATTATTTGTTTAAAAGTAGTAATAAAAATGTTAAAAATGTTTAGCAAAAAGCTAGTTATATTAAAAATAGTAATAATAACAGCGCAAGCTTTTTATATAAAAATAGTAAAAACATTAGCTATATTTATTTAGCAATAAACTTTTTTTATTTATATATAGCTTATTTATTAAAAGTTTAAAAGCAATAAAAAAAAAGCTTAATTATAATAAGCTAGCTATAGTTTAATAAGCGCGCAAAAATTTTTTTATTATTATTATTTAAAAATAATAATAACGTTAATAACAAAAAGTTAACGTTTATATTAACAATATGTTATAAACTTATTTAATATATATTTATTAAAAAAAAAAGCAGCAAAACTAATAATTATAACTGCAAAAAAAGCGTATAATAGTTATAACTAGTTTATTATAATTAACAAACTGTTTATTATATAATATAATGCTTATAATAAATTATATGCGCATATATATATAAAAGTTAATACTTATAAAAAAAAAGCGCTAGTTATTAATAATTATAAATTTGTTAGCATAAAAGCATTTTATATATTTATAAAATAAGCATATAACAATTTTAAATATTTATAACAAAAATATTATTAAAGCTAAAAAACTTTTAAATTAATAAATTTTTTATAAAAAGCTATATAATTTGTAAACATAAGCGCAAAAGTTTAACAAATTTACTATTATATAATAACAAGTTAATACTTAAGTATTAATAAGCTTTTATTTAATATATTATAATATAATATGCACGCTTTATATAAATAAACTTAATGCTTATTATTTATATGTTATTTATTTTTTATAAATAACGCTATTATAATAACGTTTTTTATAAAAGTATGTTAAATTATATTAAATAATAAAATAAAAAATACAAGCTTATAAAGCATAAATAAAAAAATTATTATTATTTAAGTTATTAGTTGCGCTAATAATTAAGCATTAAAGCTAGTTTTAGCGCATATATAAACTATTATAAATTCAAGCTAAAATAAAAAATAAAGCGATATAACAATATATGGCGTGATTGCAATACACTAAAATCCAACAACATGTTTATAATAATAATAACTTGCGTAAAAACTATAAGTTAGCTATAAAAAGTGTTAAATGCTTTAATTGTAACTAAATAAAGTATATAAGTTATAACTACTTATAGCTTTAAAAAGCTAAAAAGCGAAAAATTTAAAAAAATTTAAACTATTTATAACTTAAATAAATATTATTTAAAAAACGATAATAATGCTAACTATATTTAATTTAAGTTTTTATTAAAAAGCTATATAAATAATAGCTAAAAAAAAACAAGTAAGCTTAGTTTTTAAAAATGTTAAATCTAAGTTTAATTAATAGCTTTATATTTTAATTTTGCAACATTTTTATACTTTTTATAATGTTTATATTATATTTTTTAAAAAACTTTTTATTTAAACTTATATTAATTTAAATTTATATGTTAAATACGATTGCATTAATTACATTTTTGCTTTTTATTATAAATTAAAAAAAGCTTTTTTTTATATTTATTTTTTATAATATGCTGCTAATAGCACTTTTTTTATTTATAGCGCTTATTAAGTTTTTTATAAATTAATTAACAGCTGTAAAGTTATTTAAAAATTTTGCTGCGCTTATATTATTATTAACAAAAATAACATATTTAAAAGTAGTTTTGTTTTACTATTTTAATTAACTTTAAAAAATTAAAGTATTATATTAAATTTAAGCTTTAATTAATAATATTTTAAACTATAATTAAAACATTTTAAATTAATAATAGCTTTTTAATTTATAAAAGCTTGTTATAATTAAAAGTTTTGTTAAATAATTATTTAACTGCTTAAACTTATATAGCTTAAAAAAGTGAAGTTATTTTTAACTTAGTTAAAGCTTAAAAAAGTTTTAGCTAAGTTTTATAACTTAGCTGTTGGAATAACTGGTGTTGGTTACAACTGTATATGTAAGCACATACAAAGTTATTGTTATGTACAAGGTTATTAGCACGTGCGCACTTAATTCTCTTTATTGTATTAGCTTGTACGCTAGCAAAAGTTTTTACTTAAAATAAAAACTCTGCTTTATATAAAGCTTTTTTTTTTTATATAAAGAAATATAAATAAATATAATATAATAAATTGTACTTTATTTTACGCGCATGTTTTATATACAATATTGTATAAAGCTTATTTAATATTAATTAGTAATTGCAAAAGCATTTTTTATATAACTGCAAAAGCATTACAAATTAGCAAAAGTAAAAACAAAAGCATTTATAGCTTAACTAAATCTTTATATTGTATTTTAATTTTTTTGTTATATAAATATTATTTTTTTAATTAAACTAAATATATTTATATGTTAAAAAAACAAAAAAATCGATTTTATTGTTATATAAATATTATTTTTTTAATAAAACTAAGTATATTTATATTACAACGGAAAAAATAGTATGTAATTATATTTAACAACTTGTTATATAATAGCAAAAATAATAACCTGTTTGTTTAATTTTATTTATAAATATAGCATTAAATATTTTGTACAATATAATAAAACTTGCTATATTGTAAACTTTAATTAATTTTATGTACAAAAAAATTATTAAAAACTTTAAGCTTAGTTTTAAAAACGTACAAAACTATTTTAATTTTAAATACTAAAAAAAAAACGTTAATTTAAATTATATAACTTTAGAATTGCTAAACATATAAATAACGTTTTAAATTATTAAATATTAGTATTTAAAAAACATTTAATAAAAGTTTTAAAAAATATATGCAAAAAATTTTGAAAACTAAATAACAAACTATTTTTTTTAAACTTATTGTACGCTATGCAAAAAACTATTTTAAATATTTAAAACTAAAAGCGTATAATTAAAATTAAAAAAGTTAAATTAAATTAAAAGTTTTATATAAATTGTATAAAGCAAATACAATTTAATAAAAAATTAGCCGAAATTTTTAATTATTTAAAACAATTTGTTAGCTGCTATATAAGCATTATTAGTTTTTTTTATGTTAAGTTAATAACTTTGTATAATATTGCAAAAAATTTTAACTTTAAATATAATTGTACAAACTAAAACTATATAACTAAAGCTAACTTAAAATATATATTTTTATATTTTTAAAAACTATTTTGCTTAAAACTATATATAACTAACAATTAAAAACTAAAATATTTTTAAACTAATATATAAACGTATAATAAAAGCAAAATATAAACTAAATTTTTAGCTAGTATATAAATACTTTATTATTTATTATTTTTAACAAACTTTAAAATAATAAATATATTTTTATATAATATTAAACTTTGTACTAAATAGCTTTTTAGTAGATTTATTTTTTATAAAAAATATATAAAACGGAATAATTTTATTTAAAAAGTATATAATTTTTTAAAAGATTTAAAAAAAAAAAAGAAATTATTTAAGTTAGTTATACAATTTATTATATAATAAAGTATGTTTATTTATAAATGCTTGCTGCTAACTTAGAATTATAAAAAATTAATATTATGCAATATTTTTAATTATTTTAAAAGGTTGCGCAAAAGATTTTTTTATTTATTATATTGGCCTAAATAAAACTTAAAACAAAATTTATTGTACAATAAATAATTATTTTAATACTAATATAAATTATAGCTAATATTAAGCTAATTAAATTATAATTACTTTTGTATAAATAAAAAAAAAAAACTTTAATTTAGTACTATATAAAGTATTAAACTTTATAATTAACAAGCTTATAAAAGCATAATGCGCGCTTAGCACAAATTATTAAAAAAAAATCTAATTAAGCATAATAGTTGTACAAGCATATTAAAAAATATTAAAACTAACTATAATATTTATATTTTAAAAGCTAATATATAAAAGCTTTTTTTTTAATTTTAAAACATATATTTAAGTAGTAGCAAATAATTTATTTAAGTATTTTGTATAATAAAACAATAATAGCTATTTTATTAATAAAAAGTATAATTAAAGCAGCTGTATAAAAAGCTAATAATTTAAGTTTTAACTTAAATTTTTAAGCTAGCTATAAAAAAAAATTAACTAAAAGTATTGTATAAAAAAAAAATGCTTTATATATAGCAAAAAAAATTGCTAGTTATTTAAACATATATTTTAAAAACAAGCTTATGCAAAAAATTAATATTTTAATTTGTACAAAATAATTTATAATACTTTGTTTACGCTTAAAAAATTTTTAGTATTTTTAACAAAATGCAAAAGATTTTTAAAGTTGAACAAAAGTAATAAAAATATTAACAAAAAATTTAGTAGCTAATTAACTTAATTTTTAATAAATAATGCTTTTTTTTATTGTATAACTAGCAAAAACATTTAAAACTGTAAAATAAATATTCTGTTTAACTAGTTTATATTAAATAACTAGTATTATATAGAATATTAAAATAAACTATAAAATATAAGCGCTTTAAAATATTTAATAATAAAAAAAGTATAATTAAAAGCTTATTTTAAAATTTATTTTTATATAAAAATAAGCTAGATATTAAAAAGTGTACATATTAAATTTGGCGCTAATAACATTATAAGCGCTATTAATACTGTACAAATAAAAAAATTTTTTAGTATAACAATATATTATATTTTAAACAGCTTTACTTTTTTTTTATTTTTATTAAAAAACGTTAACAAATTGTAAGCATATTTTAATAATATAAAAAATATTATTATATAAAAAAATAGTAAGATTATTTTTGTTGTACGCAAATAAAAATATTTATTTTTTAATATTAGCTTGTATAAAGCTAAAATATATTTTATAAAAACAGAACTACAACAGCTTTATTGCTGTTTTAAGCACTTTTATATAAAAAGATTATATAATATGCTTAGTTGTACAAAATATAATGTTAACTATTTTATTTTAAAAAAGATTTAAAAATTTTGTTATTATTGTTAATTATATAATTAAGCATTTAAACGTTTTAAATTTTTAATTAAAAATAATTGCAATTTTAATTATAAAATTATAATAAATGTTATATAAATAAATAATAAGCAAGTTTTTTATATAATTAACGCAGCTATATTATTTTAAGCAGCAATATTTTTAAAATTTATATTTGCGTAAAACGCTTAAAAAGCGTTATATAAATGCTAGATTAACATATATTAAAAATTTTTTAACTATATTGTATATAATTTAAATATAAATTTTTTGTTTAAAAAGTTTTAAAATTAAGCAAAAATTATAAATATTTAATGTTGTATAATGCTTGTTAAAGCATATTAAGCAATTAGCAAAATTAAAAAAGTATATAAGCCATTTTGTTATATATATAATATTTTAAAAGCAGAACTTGGTTATTATATAAAAAAAGAATTAATTTTATAAATAACAGTTAAAGCTTTAAATAACATTGTTAAATTAAACAGCATTGTATTAACTTTTTTTATTTTTAAAGCTTATTTTAAAATTAATTAAAATTTGTTTTTTTTGTTTAATATTGTATAAAAAGCAAAAGTTATTAAAAAAGCAATAAAAATGCTACGTAAAAAAAAAACAAAAATTAAAATTAACTGTACAATTAATTAGTATAATAAACTTGCTTTATATAATATATTATTTTTTTTTTTATAAAGCAAAGTTTTAGTATAGCGTAAAAAAAAAGGTTAAAATAGTTTATATAAAATATAATTAATTAAAAAATTTAATATAATTATTAATTTAATAAATAATTTAATACGTTTTAAATATATATAAGTTAAATTATATTATTGTATAACTAAAAAAGCTATTTTAAATGTATAAAAAATAAAGCTAAACAATAAGCATTTTTAATTTTTAGTTATACAAAAAAAATAAAAACAACCTTAAAAAACAAATAACTTTTATATAATTTTTATATAACAAATTAGCTAGCTGTTTTTAATTTTTAAAAAAAAACAAAACTATTTTTTAACTATTAAGTTGTATAAAAACAGCATAATTAATATATTTAACGCTTTATTTAAAAAATTAAACGCTATAAAAATTAATAACTTTATTATATAAATCGTATTTTAGTTTATAAAAAATAATTTAGCTAAATATAATAATATTTATATTTTTAAGTTTTGCTTTATATAAAAAATTAAAAAAAAAATAATTAAGCTATATAAAAAGTTAAAATTTATTATATAAAGTTATAACAATAGTAAAAAAAAAATAGTTTTTATATAATTGCTAACTATTTAATAAATAAGCTAGTAATTACTTTTTATATTAAACTTTTTTTTAATATGCAATTTTAATATATTAAGCAAACTTTAAAATATTATATAAGCGTATATATAATTAAAAAATAAGCTAGCTAAAAAAATCTTTATATAATTATTAACAAAACTAAAATTAAAATATTTTAATAAAACAATTTTATAAATTATACAATTTTTATATAAACTAGCAAAATTAAAATTATATTAGTTTAAAACTTATTATTAGCACTATTATAAAAAATTAAAAATAGCTGTTTTTATATATAACTTATATTTTTTAGTTATAACAAAGCTATTATATAATTTTAGCATTATTAATTTTTAAACAAATAATATATTTAGTTTTATAACGTTTAATTTTTTAATTAAAAAGGAATATAAGCTGTAGCAAACTAAATTTTATATAAAACTAAAAAAAATATTTTAGCTAAACTATTTTATAAAGTTTAATAGCAAACAAATTATTTTATTGTTTAAAAATAATATTATTTTAATATAAAAAAGCTAAACAAATTAATTAAACTTAGTTAATTTTTATATAAAGAATTTTGTGTAGCAATATATTTTATAACGTGCAAAAAGCATATATATTAGCAATATTTGCTAGCTAAAAGCAGTATACAATTTTGCTACTGCAGCTTAAATAATAAATTTTAAACTAAACAATATTGTAAACTTAAACAAAAAAGTTAAATAGTAAATAAATAACTTAAACTGCGGCTTAATTTTTATATTATTAAATTTATACTGTATAAAACTGTTTATTTTTATAAATAGATTTTTTGTTAATAATGCCGATATAATTTTACAATTTAGATTTTTTATTATACTAAATATTAAAAACTATATAAAAGCAAACTTAAGTTTTAAAATTAAAAAAAATATTATATATTAAAACTTTAATAAGTATAAAAAAATAATTAAAAGCGTACTTGCTAATAAATTGTATAATATAGTTAATAGTTTTAATAGCGCTATTGCTTTTTATATAACATTTTTAAAAATTATAATTATGCTAAGTTTATTTTTTATTTTAGCAGTTTTATGTTTTAATTTAAGGTTATTATATAATTGTTTAGTAAAGCTAAGTATAACGCAAAAAAAGCGCTTAATAATAAATATTATATTATTTAAAAAGTTGTACAAAAAAAAAAAAATCTTTAAAATATAATAAATTAATAGCAAAGATAATCTTGTTAACGCGTTTATAAAAAAAATGCCGAACTAAGCACTAAAAACTTTTATATTAACAAACAAGCTATTTATACAAATAAAAACATATATAAACAAAACTTAAGTAATTATATATGATTATAACAATTATAAAAAAAAAAGTGCGTAATAAATAAAAATAACGTACAAAAATATATTAATTCTAAAAAAAACTTCAAAAAACAAAAAACAACGCAAACTTTACTTATTTTTATTTTTTTTATTATATAACTATTTTTTTTATAAATAATACTTTAGCTTTAACTTTTTTTTAAACGTAATAACTATAATAAACGTTATACAATTTTTAAATGTATATTGCATAAGCATTATTTTAAAACTTTATAATTTAATAACACTTATAAAATAAAAAACTATTACGATTAGTACAAGCATTTTACTTATATAAAGCAATAGCAGTGCTATATAACTAAATAAAAACGGCTTAAAAATAATTTTTGCAGCAAATAATATATGTAATAAACAAATTTAGCAGCTTATAAGCTAAAACTTAAATTTAAATGTTAACTAAAAATATTATAGCAACTTAAGTTTTTTTAGCTTATGTATAAAAAGCTAAAACTATTAGTAATATTATATAATAAACGTAAAATAAATGCAAAAGCTAACGATTATTAAAATTATTTGTTAAAAACAGTATAATATTAAAGCCAAGCTTTTAGCCAATAATTATAAGCGTACAACCACTATTATTAAACATATAAGTAGCATTTATTATATAAGTGTATATATATATATATATGTATGTATATATATATATATATATATATATATATATATATAAACAAAAGTAAACAAAACATACAAAAAAAAAAAAAAAAGTATAAAAAAAACAAAAAATAGCTAAAAATTTTAGCAATATTTATATTTAAACTTTTTTTTGTATAATTAGCTTTTTTTGTACAATTAACCTACTTGTGTAGCTAAAAACATATTTTAATTAAAATATAATTTTTATTATGCATACAACGGCTAATAAAATTGTATAAACTAACAAAATTACAAACTTTGCTAGCATATAAAAACAAACTTTTAATTAGCACAAACTAAACTAACAGCTTTATAATTAGTTATTTATATTTTTAACTAATTAAACTAACTATATAATTAAAGCAGCAGCTTTATAATATACTTTTTATAATCTAATTAAAAAAATAAACTACTAATTTAATTTTGCACACAAAAATAATTATTTAACTACTTTTTTAAAACTTAATTAAGTTTAAGCAATTGTTTTTAGTACTGTATAAGCTATATATATACAGCTGTTTAATAGTTTATTTTTTTTTTTTTTTTTGTATAATAATAAGTTGCAACCAAAAGAAAAAAAAGCTAGTGTTAAAATAACTAGTATTAGTTATAACTATATATATAAGCATATATAAAGTTATTGTTACGTACGAAGTTATTAGCACGTGTACACCTAATTCTTTTTATTGTATTAGCTTGTACGCTAGCAGGAGTTTTTACCTAAAATAAAAACTCTGCTCCGTACAAAGCTTTTTTTTTTTATATAAAAAGATATAAATAAATATAGTACAATAGATTGTACTTTATTCCACGCGCATGTTTTACGTACGATATTGTACAAAGCCCATTTAACATTAGCTGATTTTTTTAATAATAATAAAGCTAGCTTATTTTTTTATTTTAAATATAATAATCTTATAATAAATTTGTAAAACAATGCTATAGTTTTTTATTATTTTATATATTTTTTAGCACAAAATAAGCTAACAGCCTTATAAACTTAACTTAATAAAATGTTAAAAAGTAAAAAAATATATAAATTTAAAAGCTTTATAAGCGCCTTAATTCTCTTTGTACCTAAAAAAAATAAAAGCTTATGCTTATATGTTAATTATAAAAAACTTAATAAGGTTATAGTAAAAAATTGTTTTACTTTTTATTTTATTTCGAAAATGTTAAATAAGCTGTTTTATATTAAGGTTTTTATTAAAATCAACTTTAAAAACGTTTATTATTATATATAAGTTAAAAAAAAAAACAAATAAAAAATAGCTTTTTATATTAAATATAGTTATTATAAATTTTTTGTTATGCTTATAAGTTTATATAACGTTTTTATTACTTTTTAAAATTATATATAAAAAATATTTAATAATATTTTAAATATTTTTTATTTTATATATATAAATAATATGTTTATGTTTTTAATAAATAAAAAGTTTTATATAAAGTATATATAAAACGTTATTTAAAAATTATAAAAAGCAGAATTATATGCTAAACTTTTTAAATGCTAGTTTTATTAAAAAAAACTTAACTTTTTAAAATATGTTATATTTAACAAAAAAGTTGAAATAAATTTTAGCTATGTTAATACTATTTAAAACTAGCTATTTTTTTGTTTTTGTTATAAGCTATAAAAATTTTTAAAGTTTTGCAACTTTTATTGCTGTTTTATTAAAAAGTATTTTTAAGTTATAGCTTTACTAACTAAATATTTAAAATAAAACATAATTAAAATAAAAAAAAGTTTTATATAAACTAAAGCTTATAAAAAAAAATTTAGTACATAAAACATACTTAAATAAATTATAGTAATATAAGCAAATAAAATTAAAAAAAACATACTTTAATTAATGGTTTAGTTAATAGTACACTTAAATTATAACAAAAGTTTAGTTTAAAGGTTTAGTTTTAAAAGTTATTTTTAAAACTGTTTTCTTGCTAGCTAAATAAAAAAAAAACAGTTGCTAAAATAAGCAAAGGTGTATAACAGAGAAAAAAAAAGAAAAAAACTTTGGGTTCACGGCCGCTTATACACAACTTAAATTCGGTGTACTAAAAGATTCGATGTACTGGAAGACTCGATGTACTGCAAGGCTTACAAAACAACTCCTAATACATGTCTCTAGAGCTAAGATCCTGCTAAAATAGGAAATCATTGACTCCAGCGGTCAAGGTGGTGACCTGGCTGCATCATATTTTCATGGCATTCTCTTTCCTTATATACTGTTTATAGTTCCGGCTGTCTCCATCTCAAGAACAATAATGTTATATTTGTCTCTCAATCGTTCCCTCTTGCAGCCGTCCTTTGAAAGCCTGTCCCCCGAACCTATAGAACCATACTATACCCTAACTTATTCAGAGACAATATGCAGAGGTCGTTTTACCAGCTTTCCTATCCCATCATCAGATATCCTGCAAAGCATGCTGTTGTCCTAACTAGAATCTATAAAGTTACCTTGATTGTATACATCACCTTTTATCGCCTCAGTATATTGGAGAGCTGTATATTTTTGAAGAGTGGGAAATTTGATATTGCTAATAGCGGAGCTGATTATAGGTTAAGCGCTAGCGACAACGTACCCAGGGCGCGGTGCTTGAAACTTCTCGTTCACTGTCATTTTTCTTTTCCAGCAACATCCACGAGTAGCCTGGATCAGTGGTTTGGGAAGCCCTTTTGGCCTGGCATGTTAAAGTTGCCATAGAGCCTCTCCCGCATTCTTGACACCCTGAGAGCATTTCTAAGCTACTTCTTGTGATGTCGTGTAATTACTTTATTATATTATGGAGTCATTACCTCTGGGCTATATAGACGATTAATTTCACCCTCAGCTCCTTGAATATTACCTCAAGATACCGGCATAACAAGCATGTGGTGTAAAAAATGGAGTTGTGTTATGTATAATATGCCTAGATAGACGTTCAATCAATGCATCGTGGTCTACAACCAACCCGGTTACCTTGCTAACAGCCCCCAACGTCACACATAAACCTGACTGCCTGTCCAAAGACACGTTCTTGAGACATCGCCCATAGGTACAACAACTCTTTAGGTAACTTTTAAAACGATTGTTCAGACTCGATAATATCAAGGCTCCCCTACTCGGCATACTCCAGAAATAATGGAAAACTATTGGGTATGTCTAATCGCGGGACCCTGTCGAGTTTATTCGGAGCGAGCGGGGCCCACAACGCCATCGCCGGTGTCATGACCTGAGCATTGGGGGGGGGGGGGGGGGGGGGGGGGGGGTTTAAAAAAATTGTTTTTAACCCAAATAGAAAAAAAAAAACAAAAATTAAACGAAA
>MU377164.1:50306-75379 GCA_022495195.1 Xylaria digitata
GCCGCCCGCCCCCCCCCCCCCCCCCCCCCCCCCCCCCCCCCCCGCGATAAACATTCGTTGTTACGCAAAGAGCCTAATCTATCACCAACTGATACGTACGTTTATGTACACAACACCTTCTTTGTTCCATCCCAGAAGGTGTGACAGCCGGGTGATGCTATTCTGCTACCCCTTGTACACCCAATCCCAGTAAAATGCCACCTACCAACCTGATACAAATGATTTCCCCAACATGACCGACTAAGTTCCCCGACCCTTTTGACTCAAAAGCCGAACGAGGAGCCGTGTCGGCCATGGCTAGCGAGTACGTATCGCGCCGCTTTCTCCTTCATTTCTTATCTTATCATTCTCGAATCCTCATCGCATCACTCAATGAAACCCTTCCCTAGGTTAGTCATGTTTTAAAGTACGCAATCTAACGTAATGTTTTATGCTCTTTTTCCTGATAAAGTAGAAGGGGAAAAGGGAGTGGTTAAACGCAAGATCTTGGGTATTTCACGTTCTTAGAGCCAAGTGGCAGATTGCTCCGGTGATAGGCTGTTGACTACAATACGTAGACATAGATGAAAGCTAATATCATGTCGGCATGGCACTAATTGCTGATGTAGTGAATTTATTACGTCATTTTGTGCTAAAAAGAAGCCATTATTCGTATATACAAGAGCTAGATATACCACTTCAAGCCTATCGCCCATGCACTCGTCGTTCAATAGAGATCTTGTTCCGTGAAAATCTAGAATAGTAATCTGTATCATGTATAGGAATGGTCCACACATACACTCTGCCTCCAACAGGGGTCCGTAATTTAACCGCCGGCCAAGGGATGTGGGTATAGGTAATCTCCTCCCTCATTCGTGAGAGCGCGCCGATTGTGGTCGGAATTCGGCAATGTCACGGGTGTTGCACCCGACCAACCGGCGATCGGCAAGGCCAAGGCCTTGTCACGGACGGAGCGGCTCGATCAAGTGGCCTTGAGCAGCAGGTCTCCGTCATGTCTCCGTCATGTCTCATCTGACATTTAAATAATGTCGAACTTAATACGCTGAAGTGGATGATCCCTTCGAATAAATGAACGCGCCGTAGCGGACTTTTTTTTGGGGGGGGGTTCTGGCGCGATTCTAAGGGGCCGCGTGAATTACCTAATGTTACGTACCCATAAGGGCAATTGCTCAGCTTGGTCTTAAATCTATCGATGGTGCCTCTGAGGAGGGTGTTAGTGAGAAACGCAGATCGTGTTGGCAAAGCATTCTTGGCCTCGAGGTCCCGTTGCTTGGCCTCACATTGGCTAATCTAGCTAGATCGCGGCTCAACTCAGTCATCCCTGGATGTTCAGATATGGAAATGTGAGACGATTTAAAAAAAAAAAGCCACTGCGGCGCGGTTATATTGATAGTACGAGCGCCTCTTACTTGCTGTGCCGCCTTATAAACTCTTTCCGCGTAAGCTTTCCTAGAGTCGAACTCGCAGGTCTTCAAAAAATGAAGCACTCACGATATAGACCAGCTGCCGTTTCTTTACTACTCGGTCAACTGCCCGTATTGGCCGAAGACATGGGCATCGCGGCGAAGCACTGTCTTACAGATCCGCCGCACGTTTTCCGGCATGATGGTCAATTTCGATGCCCTCCGGTTATCGACGAGAGTATAGGTTCTCAGCCCGTCGACTGGTCGCCTTGGACACACCAACCCGAGTGTGTAATTGCGGAAAAGGATCCGAATTTAAAATACTGTGTGTACAGCAACTCGCGGCACGGCTACCAAGGGATTAGCCTCATCACGAAGCCCAAGACAGCCGCGGACAGTGCCAATATGCTAGACGAAGAGTTCCCCGGGGGTCACAGTATCAATAGCACCACTCCAAGTTACGCAGTCGTTGACATTCCCCCCAAAGGAAAAGGTGTGATGGCTACGCGAAGAATTTCCCGTGCTGAGGCCTTCATGTCGGACTGGGCCACTGTCGTGCTGGACTTATCGTTCTCCAAAGCGATGCAGCGGCAGGTTGGGTATCAATTTCTCCACTTGGCAACCGAACAGCTTTCCGATCCAGATAAGGTGCTAGGGCTCGGCCGATCGAGCACCAAGGCTGTCGATATTATTGAGGATATACTCGGTACCAACTCGTTCTCGTACACCCTAGGTGGCGATTCACATATGGCGCTGTACCCAGAAGTCGCTGTGAGTTGAGATTAACCTAAAGGAATGCCATGGTTAGACTGCTCACGACGAAATCTAGCGAATCAATCACGCCTGTAAACCAAAGTGAGCCTTCTACTCTTCTATGGCGGAAGTGAATCTGACATGAAAAATGTAGCGCATTTGTTCGGTTTAGCGCAACTAGCTTCGACGTCAAGGTTGTTGCCTTCCGGGATATCGAGATAGGAGAAGAAATCACCATCAGCTGTGGGATATCCCCGACCTCGATGATGTTCACTGATAACGTTTACTAATGAATAGCTCATACTCAGATATCCCTATGAACCTCCCGAGAGAGAAGAGACAGCGTGATTTGCGGCGTTGGGGGTTTGAATGTACTTGTAGTCTCTGCACGGCTTCGAAGACAGAAATCGCAGCGTCGGATTACCGACGAGAGAAAATCGCATCGTTGCAAGAGGAAGTTCTCAAGGCTATCGGTGAGTTGGACGGCACGACTGCGGTGCGCGCGGCACATGAGATTCTTGCACTGGTAAAAGCTGAGGATATCCCTACCATGGTGGCCTCGCAGTACGAGGTTCTCGCCAGGCTCTTCTGGAAAGCGGGCGACACCGAGACCGCTACTCAATATGCTCAGCAGTCGCTCGATACTCTCATAGACCTAGGGTATATTGACTACAGCGCAGACGATCTCCCGCTGCTGCTAAAAGATTTTACAACCTGAGGCAGGGGTTCTAGAGCAGTGTACACGACAGGAGTCTTGCGGCGGTTGATTTGTGCAGTACGATAGAGCGTCAATGCCCGCACAACATAGTTACATATTGTATCTAGGTGTTCGACCTATGTTTCAGAGGTGGTGATGGGAATAACCTCTCCAGTCTCCAGTTCATTTCATTCATGTTTCTACGCGTCGGCTTGCTCCACTACATTAGCCGGTGTGATGGCGCCGTCTCGAAGCTGCTTTATAGACAAGAACTAAAGCCTCGATGGGAGATTTTCACGGGCAAAATAAAAAGGCATATATTTAGTCGCAGCTGATCAACCCGGACATGCTGACACTGGCTGACAGACCTACCAGCCGTCACATAGCCACACATACCATATATTACAATATTCCAGTACATAGCCCAACAGCCGTCATTTCTTCATCTTCATGTTAGGAGTAACTGAAATAGCACTTAATTATACAATGTTTTATATTTACAGAGTAGCTAAATATGATTTATAGCCTTAATACCTTATACAGTAGTAGTTTGCAGTTATTACATAGTAGATTGATGACTGTGGGTAATGTGGGGGCACTGCGCTTGCAAGGGTATAAAGTCATGGCTGGGGCGCCATACACAACCAACATGTCTATTATTATTCCATATTCTGGCAATACACTAACTAGCCTTTCTCGCTACTAGTCAAGTAATACAGTCTGTTGGCAATAGCCATTATGTAGATAAATGGCACTGTACAAACTATAAAGACTAAAACTATTAACCTATTATAAGTGCAGCCTACAATAAAAACAAGTTGTTAAAGTTAAAGTAAGTTCTGTATTACGCACACTTATTTTTAGTAAGCAAAATACTTTTTTTTTTTTTTAAAACTCTTTATTTTTTTTATTATAGTTAGCTAACGCATTTCCCACTTAACTTAGCCACCCAATTAAATGAGCCACCCCGAAAACCCATATAAAAATCGATATTTAATTCTTTAATAACTTTACAAATATTAAAGCTATTAAAGTGAAATTTGAAATTCTAAACTAACAACTAAATTATATATCCAAAAATATTTTTTCCAATTTTATAGCTATTTTATTTAGGGCTTTATAAAAAACTACGCTAAATTTTAGCGTAGTTTTTTGTAAAGCCCTAAATAAAATGGTAGTAAAATAAATAAAAATATTTTTAAATTCTTTATTAAGTTATTATTTTAGAATTTTAAACTGCACGTTAATAGTTATAATATTTGTAAAGTTATTAAGCTTTAAGTATTAAAGCTTTTATATATAAAATCCGGGTGACCCGGTTAATTAAGTAACCCGTTTAAGTGGGAAATGCGTTATTAAAGTTAAAGTAAGTTTTATACTGCGTATACTTACTTTTAATAAACAAAAAAAATTTTTTTTTTAAACTTTTTACTTTTTTTTTATAATTAGCTACGCAGATCAGAGAATACAGTATTGTTTTACTAATATTACAGTAACCGTTTTTATACAGTTAATCCTTTATTCAGGAACAGGCAGGTTAGGTACTTTGTGCAGTACTTACTCTTGACTACATGCTGTGCTGTACATACCACGTACCTTAGGCAGCTAGGTTAGGTACGGTACACACAAGTAGTTGGCGCTAGCAGTGATGATGGTATGAGCCAATCACGTATTATCTTTTTACCATTTTTTTACCTCCTTTTACCTAACTAGGTACCTACATTATAGCGTCCCGATGAATTTTGTACCAGAATCAAGTAGAAGAAAAGTCGGTATGGATAATGGGCGTATAGATGAGTAAATATATATATCTACCTAGAGCACAGATTTATTTGGACCTCCTGGCTCAACCTCTTATTTCAGCAAAGCTGGTCAGAAAGCTAGTCGTGGATGCGACCTCGAAACCCAACCACACTAACTCATCTTACCCCTACCAAGCTCGCCATAGCTGAATATTCTCATTTGGTACTGTGTGGTGATCGTCAGAGGTAGATGCCCGTGATATATATTCGGCTGTCTTTGCACAACTATATATGTAGGTAGGTACGTACCTCATTTACCTGACCTACCACCCTACTCTGAGTACTTACTCACTCACTTATTACTTACCTACCCTAAGCTACCTGGTAGACTGTAGGCACTTTATCCATCTCGCCGAGGCATCTAGATTTCTCAACACAAGCCTTACGCTCGCTCATGGTAGACTCAAGTCGACACCCGACGCATTGGTTAGACTAGCCTAGGTTTGGTTACATAGCTAGGTCAGGGACTCTGGAAAATGCCAGCACCACCACCACCTGCTGGTGGCTTGCAACCGCCACCACGACCACGACGGCGAACAACACAACCACCTACACAGTCGCCCACACAGTCACCCACACAACAACCAACAGCCCAATCTCAACCTCAACCTCAACCTCAGCCACCGCCGCCGCCACTATCGCCATCACATCACAACCATCACCACCATTCCCCTTCCACGCCGAGTCGCCTTCGCCAAAGCCGTACTGTCTCCGATTCCTCGTCTAACCGGCTAGACCACCATCATCACCACTATACCGCATCCCCACCACTCGACACCGACAGCTCGAGTATCCCTAAGCCCGGTTATAGTCCAAATCACCAGCCAGAAAGTCCTTCACTGCTCGACCCCGACGAAACAACGTCCCTCCTCCTCCTCCACCACCACCAACGGGCCCACGATGGTCCTTGCAACCATGGCACCTTCTCTCCCCGCGCCGTCAGCCCTTCCCTGCGGCATTGGCACGCCGAGTCTGAGAGGACATCATTGCTGGACTCTGATGGCTCTGCCACTCTCGGCGAGTCCCCGCCGCCTGGCATATTGAGAAAGGCCTTCTCCAGGATGATGAAGAACAAAAAGATGGCAACGTCTAGTGCCTTGGCCGAGCGACACGGCGTCGAGTACTCGTGGTCCATGTTTCTTTCCTATTATATCCCTTGTCTAACATGGATGCGTCAGTACCAGTGGTCATGGCTCACTGGCGACCTCACCGCCGCCATTACCATGGCTTCCATGTATCTGCCCATGGCCCTCTCCTACGCTGAGAACCTCGCACACGTCGCCCCCATCAGCGGGCTGTACGCCTTTGTCTTCAACCCCGTTTTTTATGCGCTTCTAGGTAGTTGCCCCCAGATGATCGTTGGACCCGAGGCCGCCGGCTCTCTACTCGTTGGCTCTATAGTCAAGAGTAACGTCGACGACGGGGAAGGCAATGAAAACGACGCCGTCCTGCAATCCAAGATCGCCGGTGTGGCTGTCGGCTTGGCCGGCGCCTCTGTCTTCATCATGGGCTTAAGCCGCTTTGGATTCGTCGATAACGTCCTGAGCCGCCCGTTTCTTCGTGGTTTCATCTCGTCCATCGGCATCGTCATCCTCATTGATCAATTGACCCCGCTTCTCGGCTTAAACAAGGTGGCGACCGAGTTACCCAGCGTACCCCACCGTAGCACCGTCGACAAGCTTGTCTTCATCTTTACCCATCTTAGCCAATGGCATAGGCTTTCAGGCATCATCGGCATTGTGAGCTTCGTCGTCGTCATGGTGCTTCGGTAAGAGTCGCCGCTATATCCCCGGTCGACCTGTTACTAACTAATTCCTGTGTCGCTAGCGAGATCAAGCGTAGGCTGCAACCTCGATACTCCGGTGTGGCATACTTCCCGGACCGTCTCCTCGTTGTCGTGCTCTCCGCCGTCTTGGCCTACTTTCTCGGTTGGGAAGAGAAGGGTGTCGAGGTTCTCGGGAAGGTCGAAGCCCCATCTGGCCATATATTCACGTTCCGGAATCCCTTCCAGCTATCCCACCTGCCTCACATTCGAGAAGCCTTGGGAACATCCTTTCTGATCGGTATGCTCGGCTTCTTCGAGTCTTCTGTTGCCGCCAAGAGTCTCGGCGACACCGATGTCATCGAAGGTATGCAGCTCAGCCCAAATCGTGAGTTAATTGCTTTAGGGACCGCCAACATTGTCGGTGCCTGCTTTATGGCTCTGCCCGCTTTTGGAGGCTACGGCAGGAGCAAGGTAAACAAATCCACAGGCGGAAAAACGCCTATGAGCTCGATATTCCTCAGTATCATCACTATCATTTGTATCCTCTTTCTTTTGCCGTGGTTTTATTATCTCCCTGTAAGTTGACATGTTCAATTATATAAAAAACGAGGCTTTTGTGCGGTATGGCTGATCTAAGATGCAGAAACCCGTCCTCTCCGCGCTGATTATGGTAGTGGCCTATTCCCTCGTCGAAGAAATTCCCGAAGACCTGATCTTTTTCGTGCGAATCAAGGGTTGGAAGGAGTTGTTCCTTATGGCTGTGATTGTCCTCGTGACTGTGTTCTTCTCACTAAATCTTGGCATCGCTATTGGCATAGGCCTGTCACTGTTGGAAGTGGTGCGTCATGCCACACGCCCGCGTATCCAGATTCTCGGTCGCGTCCCCAACAGTGACCGTTTCGCCAATGCCGAAGAACACCCAGAGCGTGTCGAGTCCGTCGAAGGGTGCTTGATCGTGAAAATCCCCGAGCCCCTAACATTTGCCAATACGGGTGACTTGAAAAGCAGGCTCCGCCGGATGGAACGCTACGGCACGAATATGGCACATCCGGCACTGCCGCGCTTGCGCCCCCAGGATAGTAATCGAAATATCATTTTCGACATTCATGGAGTGACATCGATGGATGGCTCTGGTACGCAGGTGTTGGAGGAGATTGTGCGTAAGTATCGGCGACAAGGCGTCAGGGTCTTCTTCAGCCGCGCACCTAGTCATGACAGCAAAGTGTGGAAGCTGCTCGAGCGGAGCGGTATCGTTGCCCTTGTTGGAGGCGAGCACCTATTTGTTGATGACATCCAGGACGCCTTGCGCATGGCTGAATCGGCGCATATAGATATCCCCGAAGGGCATGAGGTTAACCATGAAGAATTATCGCCTGCCTAACACCACTCCGATTATGTTATACACCAATAACACCGATGTAATGTGTTATCGACAAACGATTAGCGACAAGCGATACTAAATTAGATAGAACATGGTTTACTAAGATTGACAGCAGAAAATATTATAATATGTAATATATAGCGCAACATAGCACAACACAGGTCTGATATATTCTTGTGAGCTCATCTGAGAGTCTCCTGCATTTTCACACGACATTTTCTTAGCCTGCCTAGCCATACTGTACCCAGAACGCTATGGGACTTGAATAAGGCGACTTGCACGTTCATCATCGATTTCGTCAAGGCCCGTTTATGGTTAGATCGCCTCATTCCGCACGTCACAGCCGCGTATTCTTAATTCAGAGCCTTACGCAAGTTGTATATTGCGGACGGGAAGTACGAGCTAAACTCTCCTACCGAAAAAAAAAAAAACTCTTTTTCTTCTCTCGCCCCAAGGTCTCCCACGCTCACACTACGAGAAAATCGCAAAGGAACAGCAAAACGTGTCAACAGGTGCTACGAGTCAGGAAACATCATGTTTGTCAGTACACTTCTGACTGCGCCTGTATTCTCTTAGAAGGGTTAGAGGGGCCCCACGATGGACCCGGTGTCAAAGTACCCCGCGTATCACTCTTATGAGTGATTCGAGTGCGGTACGCCCGTGACCTCCGAAGATCCACGATATATAATAGTACGAGCGCTTGGTTACGTAGGAATAGATAGTCAATATATGATAAGTCGCAGCCTTGACATAGCCACTGCTAGTGCGGCCCCGTCGTTCCACTGCATCAACCGTCTCATAAGGCTCGTCTTGGGTGTCTCTGGCCGGCTGGCTCGCTGCGGCCGGGGGCCTCGGAGACGAGGGGTTTTGTTTGTCTTGTTTCCCCTCCCCCTTCGGGCTAGGATGATCCTTTGACGGCGGGGGCTATGCCATTGTGAATATTGTGTCATCTCTTGCTGTTGGTTGAGTTGGGATTGAGGGATATGACAGGATTTACCGGGATTAGAAATGGCTGATGAGCTGTTGGGAATAAGATTGTGAGGGTGAGACTGAGACTGAGACCGAGTCAGCTCGGTGCTTCCATAGTTGAAGGTCATGGTATACGTGCAAAGCACGTTGTGTTCCGCAACGTCTTGTGTCTTGGCAAGATAGTGTCATTAATTTTGTGGAATTTCGCTTTGTGACGGGCTGTGCTGGCGGGATTGGATATTCCGAATAACGACGGTAACTAATGAAGCTTGAGGGGATGGTAAGGATTATTGGTGTAGAAAGAACTGACAGATTAGCTCTATCTGGTAATTGAATAAAAATATCACCTAATATTGTTGATGGATAAACTTGTGATGATGCGTGTGTTCAGTACAATAGACAATATATTATCATAACTCTTATTCTAATTCGCGGCAAAAAGAGAATATATACCTCTGACGGGATTTTGGCTTGCAGAGTGGAATAGAACCAGCGCTTCTCGGAGCGCTCCTCAAACCTCTTCAAAAGCGTGTATTAAAAAGGTTATCCTCTATCTCATCTATTTACTAGAAAGTTTTCTTATTTATGTGCGCTCAATAATACTAGTCACATGCGCACCCCCGGCTAAACCTCGGATAGTCTCATAGTTACACATGTAGCTATGTGGCTCAATTCCTTAGCCCACACCAGAGTGCGCTTCTGTCCTGTATTCACCAGCGCTGTCCTGATTGGCCACTCGCTCAATAAATGTGAGGCGCTCCGTCATAATACCTAGCTCACTTCTTCTTCTTCTTCTCTTCTACCCATCCAAAGAAAAACCCATCCAAATCAGGCCATTTTTAACCACCAAGCTGCAAAGTACTGGCAAGTAAATGTCAACAGTTCGACCAAGGCGCTATTATGGCATGTTGGGGTATACAGCGGTGAAGATATGGGTAATATCAGAGCTACAATGGCGGTTTGCTCGCCTATATATTAGCTACTGAGCTTTATTAATACAAAGTTTGCGAGGTGTTATTGAGTCACCTGATTCAACTCCGACCAGGCTTCCAACTGGGTGAAATGATATACAAACTATGCCGAGATGTATCTGAAGATTCATTCCAATTTTCCAACTCGAATACATGCAGCTGCCTGGACACCGTGGCTGCAATTTGCTTCTGGTTAGGTGTTGCTCAACCCGGGCATCATAATATGCTCATTATAAGATGAAAAGCCCAAGCAGGTAGCCTAGCAGAAATTGAATGAAAGCGATTCACTGTAGGCGAATGCTAGTATAATAGACATGTTGTTAATCTACTATATAAAATACACCGTCTATAAAAAGATACCACGGCCATTAACAGATGGAATATTAATCCACGCCTCAAGTGCATGTATGGGTAGGAAAAAAAAACCTTTGAGAGTTCCACAATGTGTAAAGGGAAATTATTGTGTTGCACGGAAAAGGCTCATATGCGAAAACCAGGCCCGTAGCACCACCGGGCAGGATACTCCCAGTTCCCTCACCACATTCAAAATGACTAGTGGGACTCTGAGTATTCTCTTCCAACTACTCGTACGGAGATATTATACCAACTGGATGAGATAAAATGTAACTGAGGGAGTTACCGTGTCCAAGACTTCACCGCCGAAGTCAAGATAGAGCTGTACTATGGATATGTGTCATCGCATGAGCATCCTATCATCTTCCAATAGCCGGTTTATCCCAACGATACACAGAGCACATTCCTTGCTCCATAGAGAGCGGTGTCATGGCGCCATTGGTGGAGGCAGATAAATAGATCGAGAAATACATCCATGGACCAAGTCAGAAACTAGAGTTCATGGCATTTGTCCCAACTCTACATAGCCACCACTAGCGCCGGCGTGACATCTGATCTCTTCGCTACCATTGACAGTTTTCCCCGCCTATTGTTCCACTGAGAATGCAGATATGCGTATGTGGTATCAGGCTGTTAGTTATGAACTATCACTCGAGGGTTTCTTTCATCAAGAGCGGTCACAAATGGCGCTCGACGGCCCCTCTCCGCGAGACGAAAGATGGCCAAGATAACATCGGACACCAGCGAAAATGCGCTAGGTTTTGGATCTTGGCTGTCGAACCCGCAGAGTGCTAAGAGCAGGGAATGGAGATGCGTCGGGGCGCAGCATATCCAATTTGGATTGACCTACTGCATATAGTGTAGTCATTCCATCGATAATACGTGCGTACGTCGATGTTTACCATAACCGGAATACATGGACATCGTAGCATATTTGAGACATTGTGTAGTATACCCAAATGCGAACAACGGCTATTAGATCCATGTCGTCGTGTCAAAAAGAGATCTTGGTGTTTAGATAGATTGGGCCGGCAAGTATTGCACCAACTGGTAGCTCAGCAACTCGATGACTGTTAGAATACCAGGATTTAAATAACCAAGGATGCGAGCCATAGAAGGTGATGAAGCTATTATCGTTGGTTGAGCTACAGTAGTGTAGTGTAGGAGTGTTCAAGACCACGGACGGATACCATTCAGAGATACTCGCAATTAGCGTCTCCAGTGCTTTGTACTTGGGAATATATTCGCCTATTTGCAGTAGGTAGGTAGTCTTGGATGGAAATTGTGTATACATACTGGTATCTCTCCGCGCATGGGAGGAGTATCAAATATCAATGTCGTTCTGGAATTTCCGGGGGGGGGGCCACAATGTGGATCACCGAGGCCGAAAGGTGATTGGACCAAGAAAAGCCCCCAGACCAAGTTAGTAAAGTGCGTATCGCGGGCCAAGATGATTGGATGGCCGCCATCTACACAGCCTCAATCCATCCCCGAACCAAGGATCAGCAGAGTTTTCCATGTCACCATCATTCCAGAGGGCTCCAAAAGAGGAGGAGAAGGAGGCGCGGAGGGGTTTGCTTCCATGATTCATCGTTGGGTATAGTGTACATGGGCTAAAACCACTAGGTTACCTTGTATCCAGAAGCAGTACAATCATCTGTTGGTAGGGGAGATATATCTAGCAGTGAGGGCTATGGTAGAGAAAAAGCGAAGTCGAGCGGGACGAGCTGAGATTAATATTCATTCCTCTGTACCGTGATTTAACCTGACTAGGATGCTCCGGTAGAGAGCGTAATAATTACTGATTTCAAATTGGCGCAAATGGACCAGGGAGCGGCCTCTCATAGTGTACTATAGAATTAATCGCCTCCTGACACGCACACAGACACACCACCCCTTCCCTCTTTTTTATATGGGAGCCCATCCAATTTTTTTTGGGCTTGCAAGGGCACAGCCTCACTCACGTCACTTTTTGGCGCCGGACGCCGAGGCTTTTTCCCTCTTGTTTGAATTTGACTGGCAACGATGAGCTGCGCCCAGGCAACACGTAGGCAGCCAGCACAACCTGAAGACCTGCACTTGTGAGGCGGGCAGCCTGATACGCTGCCGCCGCCGGCTTACTTGAATGAGGTTTTATACATAGTATTATCGGCCCTTGGGCAGAACCTTGGGTATTTCGTATCGTTACCCGCGCCCTCACTTCGTCCCAACTTCTGATACCAAGACTCAATACCGCCACCAATGCAGACCCTGTGGAGGCGAACCTGGCTAGATCTACTATATACTATACTAGATGAGTCCGGCATAACGGCTCCACCCTTCGGTCCAAGACTTCCTATTATTTGTGTCAAACCAAGCTAGCTCCTGGTATCTCGATCGAGGATGAGTCTCGTCATTTACAGTAGTTTACACTCATCATCCTGGCCACGAGTAGTGATACTTCCAAGCTCTGCGCAGCCCAAACACCAAGAAACTCCAAGAACCCAAGACAGATCCGGTGAACTCTATAGCACAGCATTGACCTATATCCTAAGACTCTAGCCTCGGCAGATCTACCTTGCCTCTCTCATACAACCTCTGAGTGCTCAAGTGTAAATTTCCCAGCTTACTACGTCAGCATCCCATCGCATGTCGAGGCAGACCCTCCTCCAACACGCACTACCCGAGGAATCCCTACATATGATCATACATCGCTCGCCGAAGGGTTATACCTGGAGTAGCAGAACAAGTTTCAGACCTGATTGACAGCCATCGCTTTACGACAGTAACAATACACCGTCCTCTAGCTAACTACTGAAAGAACTACCTCTCGGTCATATATATCAACGGACAGAACCTAAACGATTGCCGACCATGGCTAGCAATAGCCTAGCCCCGCCTACGCTGGCGGTAGACACTCGTGTTCGTACGAGAAGTGACACCACCGAAACCATGTTGGATTCTGGCGTACGCTCAAGAAGCGATACCCTCGAGACGCGAGCCGTCACGCCGGCTGGGTCGTTCGTCTCAAATGTCTCGAATCCCTTCCTGACACCTTCCGCCTCAGCCAATCCTTTTCTCACACCAGCACAATCCGACTGCGGATCCAGCGTCAGGACAGTAGACCCCGAATCAGCTCTGCGTCCTGATCCCGGTACAGAAGTCGATTTCCAGGTTGAAGACAATCCCTTTGCTTTTGGCCCTGGACACCTGAACAAGCTGTTTAACCCCAAGTCCTTGCTCGCATTTCGAGCGTTGGGTGGACTCTCCGGCATCGAACAGGGCCTGCAAACCGATGTCAACGCCGGCCTAAGTCTCGATGAGACAACCGTTCGATCAAGGGTCACCTTTGACCAGGTCGTCAAGAGGACGTCCGACAAGTTCCAAGAACCGTTAGAAAGAAGCCCGATCCCAGGATCACATGCCTTTAGCGATCGGGCAAGAGTATACGGAAAAAACATTTTACCAGCAAAAAAAGCCACCCCGTTATGGAAACTCATCTGGATTGCCTTCCAGGACAAAGTCATCATCCTCTTGGCGATAGCCGCAATTGTTTCTTTAGCGCTCGGTCTTTATGAGACATTTGGAGTTAAGCATGAACCCGGATCCCCTCCGGCCGTTGATTGGGTCGAAGGTGTTGCTATTATAGTTGCCATTCTGATTGTAACATTGGTGGGATCACTAAATGACTGGCAAAAGGAGCGAGCTTTCGTTAAACTGAATGCGAAAAAGGAGGACAGGGAGATTAAAGTTATTCGGTCTGGCAAATCTTTCATGATCAACGTGCGGGATATTCTCGTCGGAGACGTCCTACACCTCGAACCTGGTGATCTCGTGCCAGTCGACGGTATTTTAATCAATGGTCATGATATAAAATGCGACGAGTCATCAGCTACGGGAGAATCCGATGCTATTAAAAAGACGCCCGGAGATCAAGTTATAACTTCGTTGGAATCTAATGGCGGCAACACCAAAGGCTTCGATCCTTTCATTATCTCTGGAGCAAAAGTCCTCGAGGGCGTTGGAACGTTTCTCTGCACATCCGTTGGTGTGCATTCAAGTTTCGGTAAAATCATGGTTTCTGTCCAAGACGATGTGGAGGCGACACCCTTACAAAAGAAACTAGAACGTCTTGCCGTCGCTATTGCACAACTAGGAGCAAGCGCGGCGATCCTCTTGTTCTTCGTTCTCCTGTTCCGCTTCCTTGCTGAGTTGCCTAGCGATACTCGTTCGCCACCCGAGAAAGCATCTAGCTTCCTGGACATTCTCATCGTTGCCGTTACTATCATTGTGGTCGCCGTGCCAGAAGGTTTACCCTTGGCTGTGACCCTCGCCTTGGCCTTTGCCACCCAGCAGCTACTAAAGGAAAATAACCTTGTGCGTGTGCTACGCGCTTGTGAGACGATGGGCAATGCCACAACCATTTGCTCCGACAAGACTGGCACCCTAACTACTAATAGGATGACCGTAGTGGCTGGAACCTTTGGGCAATCCAGTTTCGTCAAATCTGAACAAGAGGGCCCCGACTCCAAGACGGTGTCTCAGTGGGCAGCTGAGCTTGCCCGAAAGACTAGAGACATATTGGTTCAATCTGTAGCTATTAACTCGACCGCATTCGAGGGTGAGGATGCTGGTCAGTTCACATTCATTGGTTCTAAGACGGAAACGGCCCTTCTGGAATGGGCAAAGAAACATTTGGGAATGCAGTCACTTCCCGAACTCCGTGCTAATGAGAAAACCGTCCACATGATGCCTTTTGACTCGAGCAAGAAATGCATGGGCGCGGTCATCAAGATTGACTCACAATACCGACTTTTGCTCAAGGGAGCCTCTGAGATCCTCTTGAGCTACTGTAGCAACAAAGCAGATGTCACAACACTCGATGACAGCCCACTTACAAACAACGATAGAACAGAGCTGACATCAGTTATCGACCAATATGCCAAAGACTCTCTTCGTACTATTGGCCTCGTGTACCGCGATTATCCACAATGGCCACCTTCTCACGCCGAGATCGAAGATGGCCATGTTCAGTTTGCCTCCATACTCAAGGACCTCACGTGGCTCGGCGTTGTCGGTATTCAGGATCCCGTCAGACCAGGGGTCCCCGAGGCTGTTCGTCTTGCCCAACATGCCGGTGTGACAGTTCGCATGGTTACCGGAGATAATGCCATAACAGCACAAGCTATCGCCACAGAGTGTGGTATTTTCACAGATGGACTCATTATGGAAGGCCCCGCATTCAGAATTCTTAGCGATGAAGAGATGAAAGAAAGAATTCCCAAACTCCAGGTCCTAGCACGCTCATCCCCGGAAGATAAGCGGATACTAGTCGCAAAACTAAAGGCCCTCGGGGAGACCGTTGCCGTTACTGGCGACGGAACGAACGATGCCCCGGCTTTGAAAACAGCCGATGTCGGTTTCTCGATGGGCGTCTGCGGCACGGAGGTAGCCAAGGAGGCATCCGAGATTGTATTGATGGACGATAACTTTACTTCTATCCTCACGGCTCTGAAATGGGGACGAGCAGTTAACGATGCGGTTCAGAAGTTCCTTCAGGTAAGACTACATACCCATTCTAATGGCTGAAGCAAGGGGCGTTTAGCCACTAACAATACGAACAGTTCCAAGTGACCGTCAATATCACTGCGGTCCTAGTCGCATTCATCTCAGCCGTTGCGAATCCCGACATGAAGTCGGTTCTTACAGCCGTCCAGCTCCTCTGGGTCAACCTCATCATGGACACCTTTGCCGCACTCGCGTTGGCTACCGATCCTCCTACCGACAAGATTCTTAACCGCCAGCCCCAGCCAAAGAGCACCCCGTTGATCACGATCAACATGTGGAAGATGATTATTGGACAAACCATATACCAGCTGGTTGTGACCTTCGTGCTATACTTCGCAGGGAATCAAATCTTAGGGTATGACCCGAATAACGCTACACAGCAGAAGGAGCTTGACACAATGGTCTTCAATACATTTGTCTGGATGCAAATTTTCAACGAGTTGAATAACCGACGTCTTGACAACAAATTTAATATCTTTGAAGGCGTCCATCGCAACAAGTTCTTCATCGGCATCACTTTGCTCATGGTAGGGTTACAGGTCGCTATCATCTTCGTTGGCGGCACCGCTTTTGAAATCAAACCCATCAATGGAACTCAGTGGGCCATATGCGTGGTCTTGGCATTTTTATGTCTACCATGGGCTATCCTCATTCGTTTGTTCCCTGACGAATGGTTCGCTACCATCGCGACGAAGATCGGTGCGCCATTTGTTGCAGTGTATGAACTTGTCGCCAAAGTATTTCGCAAGACTGGGTCCATTTTCAGGAGAGGCAAGAAGAGCAATGGGGCATTACAGGGGACTACGGAAGGGTCGGAAAAAACCGTTGGTATTAAATTCGAGGGTGCCCTCGTTGAGCAGGGTGCCACCCCTGAAATTATACTACCTGAGGGGAATGGCGAGATACGTGGCAATCCCACTATACAAGTAGAAGATTTAGAAAAGGGACGGACATAAACTTACTGTGTATACATCCTTAGTATTAGACATATCGCTCGCGCTCTATACATATATGAAATAATAACCACCGACCCTCGTCACAAGTCGAATCGCAAGAACCACCCAATTCATTTTAAGTCACCGAGTTTATCCCCATAGAATACCAACAATGCAATACGTCCTCTCGTATTCCAGATAGAAGACAGCGTTCATATACCAGCAGAGGCCGGAGTATCTCGGATCAAAACAGCAACATATACCGTAAAGCTACGCAACTTGGAACGTTGCGAAGCCGAGCCCTCGACCGCCCACACCTGCTTATACGTGCTTACTGTTGGGCCATAACAAGCCGTGATCTGCTCCAGAGAATCATATAATCTTCTTCCACTTCTGCCAGGCCCTTGTCTTTCTGTCACCGTCCTAGCTATGGACATATAAGCAACTGCAGGCGCGCAGGCGTCCAACTCATCAATATTCCTACTTTACCAATTTCGTTGTAGTATAACTTTGCGGTTCTATTCGCGGCACAGCACCACTAAACAAGTATGGCATTGCAGATCATTACATCACTCGGGCTTCGGGTAAGCCTTGCGCGTCGGCTTGGGCGCATAGATACTTGCCAGCCAAGATCCGGCCGCAGTAACCGACATTCCCACCAATAACTCCGCTCCGATGCTCCGCAGATACCCCACCTACTTAAGTTATTTACACATGATATAGTATAGTAGGGATCTTTCAGCATTGACAATCTTTTTTTCATGTTCCTTGCGTCCCAGGTGCGAAGGAAATGAGGTACCGTGATGCAGGACGGTTCCGCAGTCGGCTTGTAACAATAAAGTGGTGTATGATGTTTGGTAAAAGGTCAATGATGCTGCTATAATAGAGCAAAATATGAAGGCCAAATCTAAACATTGCTCATTAGTACTTTACTAATACGAGGATTGATACACTACAACCGACATAATTCCTCCCTTATGTCCCACCCGCACCCTGCTTTGCTCCCACGTCTCGGTTACCGGAACAGTGAAATACCGTACAACCAAGCATATCGTGAATTCTCCCAACTACCGACAGTATATCCAATATGATTGGCGGGGCTGCACCGATACACTACGGGTAGCAGGTAAGAGCTATGGAGGGGAGGGGTTGGGGACTGGGGTGTGTGGCGTATTTCTTATCCACCGCGACCCGGACTTCGGGTAGTAGGTAAGCGCCGGTCTCGCTCCCGTTGAACTACCGGCTCTAGAGAGAAGACCAAACTGGAGGAAATATGGTGGTGGGGTTGACTATTGCGCATATGATAGGGTAGGAATGCGATCATACACATTCTACTAGCCGTCACGTCTACGGTTTTCGTCAAGGCATACCCGATCGGCACCGTCGGCCGAGGGCAGCAACCATGTTCAATTTTAGTAGCGATGATCTGAAGTTAGCAAATCGAGATGATCAACCAGACTGTTGATATGTTCCCGTGTCCATATACCCCTAAGTATATATATATATGGTAGACAATAAATGTCCTACGATACCATGGAAAATACAACTTACTCCACATATCAAATCTTCAACCTACAGCAAAGCATTCGCTCACGATGCGTACAACTATGGATGTGACCACGGAGCTGCTGAAATCCAGTCACCTCTACCCTTGGGCCGCCTTGGGCTTGGTTGCCATACTACTGGTATGACTCTCTGGTCTAGTTGGTTCTTCGAAAATCTAATGAAAACCATCATAGCTTTTCAGCTCGACCCTGAGCGATCCTCTGTCAAAAATCCCTGGACCGTGGTATACCAGATGGACCGAACTCGTTGCGAAGTACTACTGGGTAACTGGGCAGAAAGCATCCTATGTTCAGGAACTCCACCGCAAGTATGGTATGACGGCTTTCATCCCACTTGTCTGTAGAGTCCAACCAGGGTAAAACATTCATACTGACTGCTAGGAGGCTCTATCGTTCGAGTCGCCCCCCGTGAAGTATACATCGCCGACCCAGACGCTGTTCAGAGTGTCTTTCGAATCAAGAATGAATTTCCCAAATCACAGTGGTACATGGATTTCGTCCCCTTTAATGAGACGGTCTTCAACACGCCAGACATAGCTGTACACAGACGCTTTAGGCGATTACTCTCATCGCCGCTCTCTGAGTCGGGCCTTAAAACCTTCCTACCGCAGATCCAACACAAAGTCAATCTTGCCATACAGGGAATGGAAGAAGAATACAAGACCCGCGGCGCTGCTGACGTTTACAAGTGGTGGCTTTTTATGACGACTGATGTCATCGGTGAACTGAGTTTTGGAGAATCATTTCGGATGCTGGAGAGTGGAAAGGTTAGTTTTCCAACAATCATTACCCCGGAGATTGTACGGCGAGCAATGGAGTTTTGTGCTAACCTGTCCTAGATCAATCAATACATCAGCGACTTACAGAGTGTTGGCAAAATAGGGTCGTATCGATCAGCATTTCCCTCGATATACAGATTTTCTGTGCGCTTTGGGATCCCACTTCCTCTACTGTCTAAGGCTCAGTTGTATACCCACCGCATACGCAGTTATTCCACGGATTTGTTAAACCGTCATCGAGCTATCGTAGATAAAGAGGGCGCCGATGCCAGACCGACGGTTTTCACCAAGGTTTACAAGGCTCAGAGCGACGAGAGCATATCTCCGACTGATGTACGAAACAATGCGCAGGCTTACATCGTGGCCGGAAGCGACACTACTTCTAACACGTTGTCTTATCTGGTCTGGGCTGTGTGTCAAAATCCCGAAATTAAGTCTAGGCTGGTGAAGGAGGTTGAAGTCCTGTCGAATGATTTTACTTACGATGATATGCGACAAATCCACCTACCATACCTCGAACATGTTATCGACGAAACTCTCCGGAGATTCCCGGCTGTTCCCTCGGGATTGCCAAGAAGGGTACCTGAAGGAGGAGCTGAGCTGTGCGGTTATCATATTCCGGCTGGCTATACAGTCACAACACAAACCTACAGTCTCCACCGCAATGCCGAAGCGTTTCCGGATCCTGAAAAGTTTGATCCGTCAAGATGGGAGAACCCAACTCAAGCCAGTGAGTAATTCTCGGGGTTATTTTGTTCCCGCTCTGGCTACTTTCAGAGCAGAAAAGCCTCTCTTTGGGCCAAAATCTGTGTTTTAGAAACTTCCAGTTGTCTCAGAACTATCCAGATCGTGCTCAAAACGGTAATTACTGACCCCGAGTGTTATAGTGAAAGATTCGTTTATGCCTTTTGGTGGTGGTTCAAGAAGTAAGTCACTAATCCCCTTCCTTTCACCCCGCCCCATTAAACAGAGCACGTCCTTGCAAGGAAAGAATTTCTCTAATCTAGCTGGCTACTTAGTTTGTATCGGGCTCCATCTCGCGAAAATCGAGCTTCGACTAGGGGTCGCTCGGTTCTTCAAGGCTTTCCCCAATGCCAAAGTGTCGTCTCTTGAGGGCATGAATGACCAAGACATGTCCCCGAACCTATTTTTCCTAGTCGCTCCACAGGGACATCGTTGCTTGATAAATCTCCATTAGGCCTCCTCTCCGCTCAGCGGGCATGGGCCGCGTACCTGAAATGATACGCAGAATCAGCTTGATAGAAGTTTGTACCATCATAGTAACAACTACAAAATTCAGATTCTGCGTGTGTACATCAGGATTACACTTCCTGGAGGAAATCGGCTCAAACCGGGAAATCAAGTGTGAATGGTGGCATTTATATTGGTCTACTAGGCCAGTTATATCTTGCATTAGAAGGAGGACTGCCTGTATTAATAAAATAAAATAAAATAAAATAAAATAAAAACGCAGACGCCATACCTAGCCAAAATTTGTTGTGCTTAGTCTGGGGAATGAGTAAAGATCATGCGAGACTACCATCGTTTCGAATTGCTAGCCTAGCCATATAATACTTATTATGTGATAGTTAGAACACGAAAATTTCGGACTTTGCTACAGGTTTACACACGGGCTCCATGCCTAGTTCGTGGAAGCAGAATTCTTTTACACATAATCAACAGAATCGACTCTTGCATCATCAGTCTTAAGTATAGCGTTCGAAGTTCTAACCCTAAGAACCAGGAAATCTCTGCCGTATTCTTCTAACTCCTAGCCGTGGAGAAAACAACAAGATACCTAACGGGCTGCATATTTACGATGTATTGTAATGCCACTACAAAGACTTAGGTAACACCCTGGCATAGACTGTGGGATACTGCAGAGTTGCCCGGATATCGAGCACAGCTGCCCTTTAAGTTGGCTCGGGTTAAGACTTAAAGAGTATCGACTCATATAAATAGTTTGATACTAAGTATACACTATGGAAGGAGTAAGCTACCTAGGCTAAGTTAGTATAGGAACGGAAAAGTTACGAGACAACACACATATGTATGTAGCCTTGTCATTCGGCGAGGCAACGTAGAATTGGCTGTAGTCGTTTGTTTCATGACAAGTTAGAAAGAATTCTTAGTGGATATTGCGATAATCAACAATAAACAGTACGGTCGATAAGAGTGATGTAACAAGCTGAGGGTAGCCCCCCCCCCCCCGGGTCACCTGAGGTTAACCGTGCTTTTTGGTGTACAAAGTACTTAGTTTACATAATTACTCTAAACGCACTATTTATTGCACTTTTTTTTTTGCAACCGTTATAACTTTATAAAAAGTAAAGCTATTATTATATAGTTTAAAATATATAATAATAATATACGTTTTTGCAAAGTTGTAATAGTTATAAAAGAAAAGTGCAGCAAATAGTGCGCTCGAGTAGTTATGTGGGCTAAGTATTTTGTAGATCATATGTACACCAAAAAGCACGGTTAACCTCAGGTGACCGGGGGGGCTACCCTCAGCTTGTCTATAGACTCGGTCGATAGAGATAGGGAGAGTCTTGCTTACATGATTTGCTATCCATTTAGTCGGTCCTGGAAGTGGGAAGAGTACTTTCTACTAGCGACTTTCGATACTAGTCTCGATTGCAAGTCTCCTACTACAATAGGTAGTATAGGGAGTATTATCTCTAGTGAAGGGGGGAGGTTGCAGTTGTGATTAACCATCTCATTACTACAAGTACTAGTAGTAGAATTAGACCCTTGTTACACTAGCGCGTGCAGCCCTGGTTGCCCCTGAATGTGTGGGGACTCGGGAGTGAATGTGAATTGACTAGGATATTGGAGTGAACGTCATGCCGTGCCTAACAGTCATTGCCGAGGTTGGTTGCCCCCTTCAAGAGCGGGATTACACTACACTAACCTAGCTCACTCAGTAATACCACCGAGCACTCGAGAGCTTTATTTTCCGATTCTAGAAGCCGGCTGACGAGCGATGTAATAGTAAGAACTTCTTGCTAGTATATGCTGTGATAGATTAGACCACTACAGCTGTATCAGGTGTGATACAACAAATATCTCGTCGTGCTCATTTTAGAAAACCATTCCCTTCTAGTAATTAACCTACCCTATTTATTATTATTCCCTTTTCAAGAAAAAAAAAAAAAATGAGCCTTAGCGATCAACCTGTAAAGCGAGCCGATGGCCGTTATGACAATGTCGACTTTCGCAAGGCAGTTGGATATAAGTTTCGGCCGATAAAATGCGCGTATAACCGTCGCGATGTGCTACTTTTTGTGAGTTGCTACAATCTAGTCTTGCTTCGCTCACCTACTTGGGTCGATCAAGGAATAAAGCCGTGAACTTTTTACTGACATCTGAGTAATTGGTATAGGCGAACGCCATTGGAGCGCAAACTGACGAAAAACATTTTCTTTACGAGCTGCATCCGCGCTTTGCCGTGTTTCCAACGTTTCCCATCAATCTGGCATTCAAGCAAACGGACCAGGACGTCTTCGACTTCGTTGCGCGCACGACGTCGGAGCCCGTGCCGGGTATGCCGCCGTTTGACGCGCAACGCTCCGTCGATGGTGAGCGTGGTATTGAGATGGTGAATCCGATTCCGACGAGTTCAGCGGGGCTTGACCTCGAAATTCATAGCAAGGTTGTCGGTGCATACGATAAGGGAGGCTCTATGATCTCCGAGCAGGAGCACGAGTTGGTAGATGTCAAGACGGGGACGGTCTACGTCAAGATGACTAGCACGGCCTTCGGCATGGGCCAGGGCGGGTATGGAGGCCCCAAGGGCCCCAGAAAGCCTGCTATTAAGATGCCCGCGCGCCTGCCCGACGCCGTGCACACGTATAAGACAACACCAGAGACGGCACTGCTGTACCGACTGTGCGGCGACTATAACCCGATGCATGCTGATGATGAGTTTGGCAAGCGCACAGGCTTCCAGGGCGCCATTCTGCAGGGCTTGGGCACTTGGAATATTGCGGCACATGGGCTGCTGCGGGGGGTAGCCGATTCTGATCCTAAGAGGTTCAAGGCTTTTGGGGCTAGGTTTAAGAGTGTTGTGTACCCGGGTGATGAGTTAGAGACATGGATATGGAAGTCTGGTTCCGAAAATGGATTTGACGATTATGTCTTTGAGACAATCGTGAAGGGTGATGGCCGAGTTGCGCTTTCGAACGGTTACGCCAAGATCAAACAGCAGAGTAGCAAGTTGTAGGCACTAGGCCTGAAACATCAATGATCATTATTGCGCCTCGTCTACCTAACGCCGGCGTTTGCAGCTAACACGTATAGACATCTCGATTATAAATGTGAAGGATACCACTTCGGCGTTCTCTTCTCTCTGTATGCTGCCAGGCCCTCGGCGGCATTTTTGCTCTTGAGCATATTTTCAGCCCACAGCTCCTGGCCCCTCATCGTAGCTCTACTAATACCTGTTTCCCAGGCCTCGCGGGCTGCTAAACGCGATATGATGACGCTATCGGGACACAATGCCGCGATTTCGTCGGCATAGTCAATGGCCCGTTCCAACAATTTCTCCTGCGCCACTACCTCTTTTACCAAGCCCCATTCTACGGCTTCCTTCAATGTCAGCGTTCGGCCGGTGAGGACTAGGTCCATCGTGCGATGGTTTCCGAATAGTACCACTGCAACATCGGGGGGGGGGGGGTCAGCTATCGCCATGGTGGGATCAACCTGTTGGGTGTTGTGGGGAGTTCGAGGAAGAGTTATGGTACGGGAAAGGAGCGCGTAGTACTTTAAAAAATGACTAAGACAAGAAACAAGTGACTCAAGAAATTACTTACTACATCTGGGTAGGGCACCCGCGAGGGCAGACACGCTACGAAGAACTTCGGGGAGACGAAAGTCGGCGTTCGGCGAGGCAAATATAACATCGGCATTCAAGACAATCTCCATGCCACCGCCTAGTCGCCCGTGTCAGCCGCGTATGAACACAGTACTACCATGTACTTGTGTTGTATCTCACCGTGGGCGTGACCATTGCAGGCAATAATAATGGGCTTCTTGCCCGTCCGGTTAGTCATACCACCAAATCCGCCTTGAGGGTATTCATGCGCGACATCATTGGTATTAAGAATGTCGAGTCGTTGCTTCAAGTCCATGCCGGCACAGAAGGCCCGCTCTCCAGCGCCGGTAAATACGGCAGCCCGTAGCTCCGGCTCACTATCATACCATTTCCAGAGGGCACCGAGCTCGATTGTCGTCTCGACGGGCAGGCAGTTCATAAATTGCGGGCGGTTGATCGTAACTAGGAGAATATGTTTGCGGGGGAAGGAGATAATGCATTGCTCGACATGCGGGTACGGAACTTGAATCCAGTCCGGTACTGGGTTCTTGGTGCGCAGTGCTGATGACGACATCTCGACGAGATTACTCACATTTGTTGGCAGTTGTGGTTTGAAGGATCACAGGTATCTCGTTGTACTCGTTTCTCAAGCAGGATGGATCTCTGGCCTTGATAGGACACGCGACTCGCAGTCTTGATGGGAGGTGTGTGGTCCCGGGAAAGGCTAGGAACCTGGTATCAAAGCGTGGCATCAAGGGATAGAGCACGACATAAGAGAATGAAGGTGCCGAGGGCCGTCGACACGGTGGTAGGGAGTTGCCCCACGCATACTATATATAATCAGTTAATGCTTCACCCCGACAAAAACGAAGAAATTAAGGAAGGGAAAGCTCTTGCTTGTTAGCGGTTTGACTAGCAAGGATAGCCGTGGAGAAAGTATCCACCGTATATACTAGTAGTGTATGTAGACACGCTGGGTTAATATTATCACAAGAATCTCTACGTGGGAATTAGTCACTTGTGTGGTGTTGTTACGCAATGTTGTAAACTAAGATTTTAAGCTAAAATAAAAGAAAAAAAATAGCAAAGCTTGCAATCTTTTAAAATTAAATATAATATAATTACTATTTTGTAAGTTGTAGCTTAACGCATCTCTCACTTGACTTGGCCACCCAATTGAATAGGCCACCCTTAAAACCTATACAAAAATTATTATTTAATTATTTAATAACTTTACAAATATCAGGGTTGGAAATTAGTATACTACATGTAGTATTAGTACGTACTAATACTACTGTAGTGTAGTATGTGCCGGTATTAATACTACAGCAGTGTA